>JANEHU010002319.1:0-35569 GCA_027563435.1 Nasonovia ribisnigri | reverse complement strand
GAAGTATAAAAACACCGTTTGTTTTATAGTTATTTTAAATTTGGACGAAATTACATAGTAAGTATGATATCTTAACAAGAATAACGACCTTAATTATTTTGTTGTAATTTAAAAATATTATTCATGGATACTTGATATTTCTAAAGTATATTATTATATAAAAATATTGAAATATGATAATATGCAAATATTATTAATTAAACGCTGTTTGTGGCTTTAAAATTTAAATACTAAATATTTATATGTATACCTATGTTTATGAGATGTATAGCTAGGTATTGAAATGGAGCGAAAACATTTTTTTTTTTTTTTAGTTGGCAAATCAATGAATCAAGTCCCCCATGATTTGTCTTTCGGGTCGGCTTTGTCTTCAGTCTTCACCGTCATCGCTCACTACTACACTAGCCGTTGATTTCGCTTGCCGGTCATAGCCGTCATCATGCGCCCTACAAACCCCACCTGCGGGGCCCTCGTCCGTCGTGACCTGCCGCGAGAACATTTTAGAGTTACCCAGCGGCCAACAATGCTTACCATATGTCAACAACTGCATCCATTACGCCATCGCATACTCTCTATCCTCACCTACACTTATGTAGCTATGTGTGTTGTCTGATTTTTATTATTAATTACTAAATTGTTTTATTAGTTACAAGCACGGTATATTATATTTAGTGTTTGAAAATTTCATGAAATTTAAAAAAATGAAATATTTCATGAAATATTTCAGTGTTTTAATAAATTTTGTTTTATTTTTAAATAAGTTTTATATTTGCATATAATTGTCATAAATTACCTTCATAACTGTATGGCATCTGTATGTATACCTAACCTTTGGTATTATACATTTTAAATAGTAGGTATTCAACATTTAACATTTTTAAATATTTTAATGTAGGTATACAATCTTTTACATGTATTAGGTCGTCGACGATAAGCCATTTCTTGAGAAAATAACCAGGTTTTGCTATAAAATATAAATAGTCGAAAATAAGACCTAATAATAGTAATCGTATTCCATTAATGTCAATGATTATACCTAGAACTCTTTGACTACATAAATATATAATTAATAATTGATAAATAACCATCATTAATATTTGTGTTCAAAAAAATTTCAATGTTTCACGTTTTTGTGAAATATTTCACCATGAAATATTTCATACTTCAAACACTATATATATATATATAAAAGTATAAAACTATATGAAGCCCGGGGGCCCCCCAAATATATGTAAGCCTTTGGGACTCATGTGCGCGGCACGCTTTGCGCACTCGGTTTTTGCGGCACTGTAACCTACTACCTATATTGTTTTATTGATGATAATGTTTGTTCGAGGGTAAAAATGATTAGACATTTTTAACTAAATCTATCAAAATAAAAATGTTGTTCTTATAAAGTTATTGTTTTTAATTATTAAAAAAAATATTTTAAATCCACGGTTTTTTTATAACTGTTTACGTCTGAAATTATGATAGTTATAAATTAATATTTAGTTAAAAATTTCAAAAAGATATACGGCAGGGGCCTCCAAGTTGACACTCACGGTTCGTTTCTATGAGACACTTCTATATCTACCACTCTCCCTCCGGAGGTTTTCAGTTTTCATACGTCACAACAGCCCTGCAAAGTTTTTCCACGAACGTTTGTCACTCTCCAGACCTCCACATACGTCCATGACTATCTGGTCGTATATATACACCACCTAGCTACGGCACTGGCTTGACCGTAATGAGTGTTCCGTGAATAAGGCATGGAGGATCTTCCTTGGCCGCATGTGGATGTGGCCCATATACCGAGGAGACCAAAATATAATAATATAGCCTCGTCCCTTCTAGTCATCGTTTGGTTTGGGCCATAGTTATAATATAATATACGTCGTAATATTATTACTATGCACTAGCAATATTACTTAAATTATATTAAATTAAAACATCCAATTATAATGATAATACTTTATTGCGCTTGCTCGTCATATTAAATGTAAAATATTTGAAAAAAAAAACTTGTGTGTTCGTATCTAGTTCATTTGTAAAAAGTAAAATTCTATATACCCATATATAGGTATATACTATATGCATATATAACAGTTTACTTAAATATAAGATATAAGATCACCTAAAAGTATAAATCGAGTACAAACCGTAATATCAGAACTCGCTAAAATATTATAGGCATAATATTATATCAATAATAGTATAATGGTCTTAAGAAAAATTAACGCGCTCAAAATTCTAATGCGGCGCGTCGATGAGAACGATGAACGTACTAGCTGGCTAATAATACACGTCGTCGTCTGGGAGATTTTCGAATTGATCGGTCTCTATGTTGGAAGATTTGTATTTAGCTCATTTGCAATTCTCGATTCATACCAAATAGAACACTTTTTATATCTGCACCAAAATAACCATGTCGGAACAGTATTATAACATCGATGAAATTAACATCATTCTACTGGACATATTGGAAGAGATTATACTGGGTATAATCGACGGAACTTATGAAAATGAAAGTGATGCGAATCTCATTCTTCTGGTGACACCACTACTATTGGCTGTAAGTATGGGAACACAGATCGGCGACTCCCTGCCGTGCCCGGAGACGGCCCTTGTTATAGAAAGCGCCGGTGACGACGATCAACATCATGACGTCGAGGAGCCTACAGACATTCCCACCGAAAATATCCCTCAACAAGAAGGCGACCCTGCAATGGAAGACGTAGTGGAAGAAGGCGACTCTGTAATAGAAGACGTGGCGGAAGAAGAGGCAATCATTTTCGTTGACATGGACTGCAGTAATTTGCCGTCGGGCGGCGACGCGCCGTCCTCGGGGTCGGGGCCCGTAGAACCCACCCCTAATCCCGAGGACGGTCCGGTCGGAGACGCGGTAATGCTGCATGTCGCAGTGGTGTCGGTAGAGAAAATCGAGCCGGCGAAGGAGCAGCTTGTAAATGATAAACGTGAAGATTCTATAGGTGAGGAGGGCCCGGCGGCAGCAGCAGCAGCAGCGCCGGAAAAGCGCGATCCACCCCGCAGGAACCGGGTTTCCAGGGGGTGGAAACGGATTAAACGCACTTTCCGCGCGTTGTGCTGCTGCTGTGCCGCGCACGAGAATCCGGACGAATAGATCATCACCCTTCGATTACAGCCCCTCGGGCCGGAGACGGCGGACAGGATGACGGCGACGTGAAGGAGGGGAGGAGGATACGGGAAAGAGCACGGAAGGTGCACGGCGGTAAGTCACCGGCGCACGTTCTCCGACCACCCGCGGCGCGAAGGGTTCGCTGGCGTAGCGCGCTCGGACGTCGTCGACGCGCGAGACCCTCTGGCGGCTCGGCGAGCGCCCGACCGCAGTTACGGTCGCGCGGAGCGGCACGGACACGGCACGGCACGGCGGCTAGTAGATGTACCGGCGCGGGCAACGATTCCGCCCCGCCGGTACAGACCGCGACGGCGGCGATGGTGACCCGTTACGACGGCAGCGGCGGAGACTTCACGGGCAAGCGGGGTGAGTGACAGAGATTTGCGTGCTAGGAACACGGACGTCAGCGGCGCCGGACCCTAGGGAACTATAAACAGTTCCTGCAGGGTCCGGCGGCGCGCGACTCCACCGCGGCGGTCATTGGACCGAGACGCGGCCGAAGGGACGACGCCGGGGCGAAAACCACCGAGAGCCGAGGATCGCGCCGCGGTCCGCTGGCTCTCGGCTTTTCCGCTCCGCGGTAATCCCACGTCGGCCGGGTCACTGGTCCGATCGCCGCAAGTTCCGCAGCGCGAAATCTCGCTCCGCTTGTCTCTAACGGTCTTCGTCGTCCGTCGTCGGGTCGTCACCGTCGACCGTCCATCGAGCGCACGACATCGCGCGCTAGCCCGCCGTTCGTCGCCGTCGACCGTTGTCGCTCCCGCGATCGTCTCGGTCTGGCCTCGCCGGCTGGGCAAGGTCGTCACGCGTCCGAGCAAACGCGCCCGCGACACTCGTCGACCCGCGGGACCGGTCGCGAGAACGTGCAAAGGTGACCAGTGGCCAGCAACATTGCTTATCAGCACCGATTCGCCATCTCGTATCCCCTCCCCTCCTGGTTTTATGTGTCTCCTGTCCGCCGCTATTTTTTTTTTCTTTAATTTTCATATTGTTATGTTTTTTCGGCCTTGTTTTCTTTTTATAACAAATATATAAATAATTTAAAATGTTCATGTTTATGTTAATTTTTCAAATTATATATATATATTGCTGTTTTTGAACAAATCTTTTGTACTAGGAAATCATCTTTCGATTTTTGACAGTTGTACAATAATATAGTCATTAGCATAACAGCACAGGAGGCGGTACGACCTTTACCGAGTGGAAAATTTGGGTGGTACGTATGACATAATAATATGAATATATCGTCAACACGATGTGCTGATAATAATAATATGTTTGTGTGTGCATCATAATATATTAAGTTCATTTGGTATTATATTTGTTTTTGATAAAAATTGCGAATTTGATTATAATAAATATTTTATTATTATATAGTTACTATTAGGCGTACCCTATTCACCCGAAATATAATACGTGTCACGTAAACTCATAATATTTAATAGTAATGTTTAAATGTTACATTCTGTGTTATGCGAATTATTGGGTACTATACAATTATTTGTTAATTTGTATTTAACACAGATTTGTACAGATTAAAAGAACGCTCAACTTCAACAGATATAATGGGTGAAAATTCATACTTGCGAAGTCCAGAGGAGTAAGCTCGGCCTGCAGTTATATCTAGTGTTTGAAAATTTCATGAAATTTTAAAAAATGAAATATTTCAAAATGTGTGAAATATTTCAGTGTTTTAATAAATTTTGTTTTATTTTTAAATAAGTTTTATATTTGCATATAATTGTCATAAATTACCTTCATAACTGTATGGCACCTGTATGTATACCTAACCTTTGGTATTATACATTTTAAATAGTATTCAACATTTAACATTTTTAAATATTTTAATGTTTAAATGATACAAGTAGGTTATACAATCTTTTACATGTATTAGGTCGTCGACGATAAGCCATTTCTTGAGAAAATAACCAGGTTTTGCTATAAAATATAAATAGTCGAAAATAAGACCTAATTATAGTAATCGTATTCCATTAATGTCAATGATTATGCCTAGAACTCTTGGACTATATAAATATATAATTAATAATTGATAAATAACCATCATTAATATTTGTGTTCAAAAAAATTTCAATGTTTCACGTTTTTGTGAAATATTTCAAAATTAAATATTTCATACTTCAAACACTAATTATATTAGTATAATATACCGTGGTTACAAGTTACAACCATTGTAATTATTAAAATTTAAGGTTTTTTTTCTGCGTTATAGGACTATATAAGATTTGTTCAATCCATCAATGCGAACTTTATTCATATGAGATAATGTTTTTTTTTTTTTTGTGTTATTTGTAGATCTCGATCAGGCAACACATTTCGAATTAATATTAACCCTTCTAAAAATATGTATTCCATATTTCATTTATTTCCTAATATTATTAAAAATGTAAATCAAAAATACATTTTCTTTGATTTGAATGTTTAAAACGCTCAAAATAAACAAAACTCTAAACCAAAAGTGAACACATTAACGATGATTGGCGAGAGTCGATAGCTTCTAACAGAATTTTGACTATCGACTCCAACAATATATGGGTTGTTACCTAATATAGCAACAACGTACTTTTCGTTATTGTTTTTTCGTTATGTCAAGGCTGAATGACCCCATGCACTGAAGTTATTAATAACTTAAGACAGGATTCAGTATTTCAGTGGGTTCACAAAAAAATAAAAATATATATGCTTTGAAAGGTTTGGCCTAGGTTGATTCCAAAATCATTTACAAGGATATGCCTGCAGAAACGACATTTAAAATTAATCAATTTTATTTGTTTATTCGTTATATTTTATTAAGGTATTCGATTTTATCACAGGTGATAGAAATACAAAATCGTATAATATTGAGTTGACTTTTTTTTTTTAAATCGTTATTCTAATTTTGACAGTGCTAATTTTAAGATAAAGTAGTACTCCAAGGAAGGCAGCAATTATTTGGATCGATGTGAATATAATAAAATAATTAATAACGGTTCAATACAATTTAATGGAACAATAATGGCCACTAAATCATGTATAAGGGAGCATTATAGCTCACTATTGAATCAATAAATGTTTAATGATTGTTTATGCAACCCGGCATAATAGTCTATAAAAATATTTTAAACTAAAACGAAATGTACAAAAATCATCACATTAATTCCAAAATACTATCAAAGTGCAACTAAAGCAAATAATAGACCTGTGCACATAGTTTATTGCATGTTTGGACAAACTTCATGACCGACTGACTGATCAACGAGACTTTAATTTTTGATGGAAATTAAAATTTTTTTTTATTTATGAATGACAGTAATTTATTACATTATACTGATTATAATAGTATTAATATGAAATAATTAGTAGAAATTAATATTATTTTATGTATAGGTAAATAGTTGCAGCTATAGATTACTCGGGCAGAAGAGATAAAACTCTCCCGGTCTCCGATTTGAATTGTTTCTCGTATACAATGATATTTATACCTACCTAAGACGAAAACGTAAATGTAAGCCCCTAAAGAATAGGTAATTAAACTTACGAATATGTCGACTCTTCGGGTTGAATATAGGTGTGCCATATCTAGAGTACAGATTTCATATCAAATAACTGCTATTTCTTCATCAGAGTTCATCTCGCACTGAACTGATAGTATCGAGATATTTTATGAAATTAAATTGAGCAGAATGAAATATATGAATAAATGTTGTATGGATACAAAATTACTGTTTAACGACTTGTCTGTTCATTGTTAGCCTATTAATTTTTTTTTGTTCATTGAAATTATTAGAACTGCGAATCGTCTCCGATGAATGACCAGGATTGGCGTTTGCCATAGATGATAGATATTATAATATGACATCGTCATCAGTTTTCAATTTTCTTACTTCTTTGGATGAGAACATTCATTTTTATTTCATATTTCAAAATAGAATATTATTCGGAGTATTTAAATCTATAAATCTAATAAGTTATTAGGGACTGGAACTTTTAGGATATTTTCAGTTGTGGTTCCGGTTCGGTTCTTAAAAATAAAAAATAATCGGTTCCGGTTCCGATTCCGGTTCTTGAAAATTCATTTTTTTAAACATTACCTAGCTATTGCTTTTTAGGTAACTTGATTTTTTACTCATAAAGTCATATCTTGACCCAGTCTTATAATACTAAATCTATAACTGGTTTATACAGACACAAAAAAAAACACAACACGCTGTTGTTAAATCAATAAATTCATCGCTGAAATCAGAATCCAAAATCACTGTATGCGAAAAACGAATCTAAGAGAAAATGTTCGGTCATCGTATATGTATTATAAAGTTTATATTTTTACGTTATTAACGTAATTTATTTGACTATAATGAGTAAAGAAATGAAAAAAAAACATTAGAATGGGATCCCGGGAGCCGGCATTTCAAGAAGCAAAAATATTAAAATTCTAATAAAATTTTACAGCAAGTATACATACGCTGACATGTACAGTTTATAATTTTTCATTTTTTCGTGGGTGAACGCTTTTAATTATTGATATTTGATAGCAATCTGCAATATTGATATACAAGCTTCTTTTAAAATGTACAATATACTTACGAATGGATTTGTTTAATTTGCCAAGCCAATAAGGAATTAAAAACGTATACTGCGACAAACCATTGATGTGGATACCAAACGGCAAATATCTTAGCTATGTATATTTTGTTTAACACTCACTAGGTATAGTAAAGTCAAATATATGATGAATGATGATACAATAACGCGATATGGCGGGTACCATTAAAATTTAAAACTATAATGTGTATGTCACGTACCTACTTAGAATAATCTTGAAATAATATGTATTTAATACAGTAAACGATTTAATTATAATTTTCATTTTTAGGTACTAACATTTAATATTGTCGTATAGTACCTACCTACATTCCATTCCATGTAGTGAAATGTCTAAAGACTATGTAGAACAAAGAACAAAGATATCTTTTAATAATTAAGTTACATGCAATAGTTGAACGTTTGGGTTGAATATTTGAAGACCATAATAGTTGCTCGTTGAGATAAAACGTTATAAACATAAATTTATCACGTACAAGAAACTATAGATACTCAAATAGTTAATCAATATAGAAAGGATTGCCTAAGATTTTAAAAATTACGTGGTGTGATTGTCGTTACTATAGGTCAATGGTGGTTAGATCAGTGGTGTAAGGTACGGAATAGATAGTAGGTACAGATCGCGGCTATATTTATTTATTTGTTTATTTATTTTCAAATATACGGACAATAAGTCCTATTACAAAATTACAATATTAAAATATATGGTAGTGTATAGTGCAATTACAAAATAATTTTTCACATTTTTAGTAGGTAAAGAAGAGATTTTTATATTAATTTAACAATTTAATAGCATATAGAGCTCAAGGACTGCTAATTATAATCGAAAACAAATTTATTACACGCGGTCATTAAAAGGTTTGCAGGGCTGTTCAGGATATAGTTTTTACTGAAATGGATTTGGTTAAATGGTGTAGGATCTCGGGTATTAAATGGATTTATTTTGAATTTGATTAGAGCAAGGAGTTAGGAGCAATCATTAGAACACAATATTAAGTTGCGTAAGAATTTTAATAGTAAGAGTGAACGTCTGTCAATAAGGGTTGAGAAGTTCAAAGAATTAAGAACATTTTGGATTGGAACCCATGGATCGGTCTAGGAATATTAAATTTAAAAGAAATATACCACAAGAAATTGTTTTGAACTGACTCGATGGATTTGTTCTGTTTTTCTGTATTATTGATCCAAATTAGAGGACAGTACTCGAGATTAGAGCGGACAAGTGAACAGTAAAGTGCTCTCAGTGCTGTTGGGTCATTAAATGATCGACATGTCCTTTTGGTAAATCCAAGATTACGCATCGCTTTATTTTTAATAATTTCTGTGTATTATTTTGAATTTTTAAGAATAATAGTTATGTTACTTATGCATACGGCGTGGCATTAGCAAAATACGATTCATATGCTTTAATACAAATAGGAATGCAGATCTTACGAAACTCAAAATAATAACTATAACTTGGTTGGTTTTCATTAAATTTTAACATTTTTTTTAGAACTGTTTTAAAAATATGATCAACAAAACGGTTATCTTGGAAATTTAAGAAACTGTGTTGCGTAAAAAAAATGTTTGGTGATTTTTGAATTTTTGAAAAAATAAGTTGAATCTTACGCTATTCAATCGGAATTTCCAAACTCATTACTGTAAAAAAATTGAATTTAAATATATTGATTTCCCACGGAGATCCTAAGGGTGATACGGGACTTTTGGGATATACGTTGTATAATATTATATGTATAGCTGGGCACATAATAGGTAGGTATCTATTTTTCTCAATATACATTACGGTACCTACCTACACATTTTTTTTGGAAAAAGGGTTATATTTTTGGGGGGTATACAAGACCCCTGTGCACCCCCCTAGTTGCACTAATGGGTGAAGATGAATAGTAAGATGATACAAATAATTAATAATAATAAGAATTTATTTAATAATTATTAACAAAACAAATTTTTTCCATGTTAAAAATAATTTAAGAGCATTTAAAAAAAAAAATCTGTTATGAGTGCATTAAATCGTATTTTTAAAGCATTTTCTTGTTTTTTTTTTTTTAGTATTTAAGTTAGTTCCCTAGTAAACAATAATGAGTTATGAGTAGGTTTATTATTCATGTACATTATTCATATTATTTCACAATATAATCTGATGCCAAGGAATAAAAAATCAAAATTAATTGTTTGTTGTTACTAAAATTTACTACTAGATAGCGTGGTATGTCATTCGGATGACATGAAAACTTTTAGTGTCACTAATCATTTTCCGATGGTCAACCCATAAAGTAGTATTAGTATAATAAAAATTAATAGTAAATTAATAGTACTAATAAATAATAATTAATAGTAATTAGCAATATTAGTAATTAATATGAATAGTACTACTAACTCTATGGGGCAACCATAGTATCTATAGCCGTGGTACAGATAACTGATAAGTACAGAACAGTATTTTCTTATCAAATTTAAAATTTAAAATTGACCACAAATCACGATATTCACGATTCACGAACTAAGAATATTATGATATTAGAATAAAATTACACTACTTATTTATCATGACAAATTAATTTGTAAGTTTATTTATATAATATATTAGTTTTTAACTATGTTCGTGTACATTTGAATTGTAAAGTACTAAAATGTTAGAACTTGAAACACTTGAAACTTAAATACTTAATAGTTAGTAATATTTTATCATTTATATTATTTTAGTATTACTAAATATTAAATAGTAAATAAAAATAGTTAACTTTGTTAGTACCTATTATAAAATAATATTAATGCTGGTGTTCAATAAATAATGGTATATAGTCTATAATATTATTATAATATATTATATTTGTTATGATTCATATGACTCTTTCTTTGAACATGACAGTTTTGGGTAATTATTGTTGGATACTTTTTTAGTAATTATTTTACAAAATTACCTATCTTATTCAATTAACCTACTAAATGCATACCTAACTGAATGAACGGTAATTTTTATTTTGCATACTAATCTTATTCACTATTTTTTTTTTTATAAATGAGTTATTATTTAAACTACAAATGTAACATATTATTCAAATAATTAATATTGTTTCAAAAATTCAAACCCCAATATATAAATAATTTGCCATCATTTAAGCTTAAATATTACTTAATACTTGATTCGTTCTTTCACAATGAGTCAATTGTTAAATATACCAGAATCATATAAAGACATCACAACTGCTGCTGTACAAGGAATAATAGGTGAGATAATATTTACTTATAATTACATTTTGTTTGTTAATTAAACCCTTAAGTAATCAATTATTATTTTAAATGTACATATTTTCAGGATGTGATAATGATACAGTAATCTGTACAACGGACAAAAAGCTTATGACTTTTTTTAAAGGATGTCTGATAAAAAATTGTAATGTGGAGATTGAAGTTAAACATTTAGAACCATTTCTTGTATATAATGAGCCTAAAATTGAAGTTTATTATATTTTACATGGAGATAATAAAGTTGTAATAGTCAAAGAAGAAGCAAATCTTAAGGTACCTATAACTATTTTAAATACTTACCTTAACTATGTAACTACACATATTAAAAAGATTTATAATTTCAATGGAGTGGATTCTAGTTAATTCTTAATATGACTATATTAGTACAAGTGTTTAACCCTGAGTAAAAGCTCAGTCAAACAGAAAGGTGGCTGTCCGCTTGGGCACTGTAAAGTAATACAACCGGACCGCAGTCTGCGTACCCGTATACCATGGAAGCCTGCTATCTATTTGACTGAGCCTTATTTGATTCTATTAAACAAAACCATTGTCAATAAATTTTAATTGTGATTGGATTTTGTAAAAATAATTATATTAACTTTACACTGTGGCATAATTATCTATGTGTCTTGGCAATACAACCTATTTTTCCTTTTAGGCATCCCATTTTTTTTAGTCTTAGACAGTTATAATACCAGTAGTAAATACTATGTCACTATTTTCAACTAATACAATTAACTGAGATTTTTTTAATTAACTTCATAAATATGAAAAAAAAAAATAAATATTCAACTCTTGTTTTGTTTCAAATTGTATAAGTAATAAGTATCATTTATCATAGAAAAATATATCCTATACCCTGTTCAAAATAAGAAGCCACCAGGCGGCAACGGGCAAAACCAGTGTTTAAATGTAAATCTGGTGTCTTCTTATTTTGAACAGGGTATAGTATACTAACTTATATTTGTGTAACCTGTATTATTTATATTTATTTACTAAAATTATTTAATTTTTTTTTTAACGTGATTATCATTAGATTATTACAACATATTCCAATGTGTATGAAATGGTTGTCCATGATCATAATAATTCGGGAATACCTCAACTTTATATGAGAACTGACAAAGGTTTTGAATCGATTGATATTTTTGAAAATGAAGAACAAATTAGTAGCATACCTCAAGAAACTTCTGTTGTATATACATTTTGTGTTAACAAATTACAAGTAATGCTTTATATTGCAAACTGTATAAGTATTATATTATATTATTAAAAGACACCCATCAAAATGTACATAGTTTTATTGTTTAAAAACAAAAATTATTCAGAACTTCACAATTTCTGTAACTTTATATTGATTAACATGTTCGCGGCCGCGTGCCACATATATGTGACATAAGGGTGTCTTTAGATGGACCGGTGTCATGTATATGTGACATAGTGAAGATTGTTTTCATATAGGATTTATTTTCACCGGTTTGTTTTAACAAATACCAAGTTTATAGTGGTCTATTCTAACGATTTTTACAGCTGGTTCAAATTTTGGCGACCGTTTAGTTATTTTTGTATTTTTTTAATCGGGTTTATATTAAAAGCCATTTTATACGTGGATTTTTCAAAAAGCACTCAGATTTACTCTCGGCTGTAAATTTGTTAAATATAAAGTATTACTTAACATATTGATAAGTTAGTATATCAAAAGACACCTACAACACATTTTGTTTTTACTCACTTGTAAAAGTAGTGATTTGATTGAATAACTTTTATCTTAACATGTAGAATTAATACATTAAATACCCATCAGCTAATAATTAATCTTGAGTATTTGTAAAAATAGACATTTTAATCTTAAGAGGATGTTACTATTTGTTTTTTCTTTCTGCTCCACGTGCAATAAAGTTCTTGGGTTTTCTCTACCAAAATGTAGAGACTAATATTTTTGAGGGTGTGACTTATCAATTTGTCTCAACACTATTAAATATAATTTTAAATGTAAATTATTTTTATTTTTTAAGTCGAATGTAATGTCAAATAATAATAAAATATAAAACTGATATGTTAAGTTCTCTAAAATATTATCTATAATTTTTGTAATAGGTGATTTTACTCTACAAATATTCAAAAATCATAAAAACAACGATTTTACTTGAATGCATTTTTACTATGTTGCACATAGGTTTGAGAAAAAAAAACAAATATTTCACTGACATACTCTTATTGAATTAAGTTATAAATATAAGTAGTATAAAACACCAAATAAGATTCATTTGAATATTCCAGTATACCCCAGAGTTATTTATCATGAAATTATTGTTTGCTACAATTGGTTTTCTATTTTACAGCACTTAAAATCATTATACGACACAGAAAGAAATAAAATATCACAAAAAACTACATCTTTAATCAGTGCTGTAATGCAAGTATCTAATGATGACACTTCTGATGTTAAGTTGTTATCAAATGTTATAACAAAAAATTCTTGGCTAAAATTATCTAATGAAAATCTTGTGTATGGATTTACTCTTCAAAACACTTCAAAATTGTAAAGTATAATTATAATTCATTCATTGAACTTATTAAAATAATTAAAACTTTTTATGTAAACTTAGACCCGTATCAAATTTTAATCTAATACTATTAGAAGACAATAAACAAATTTGGTCAAAATTTCGATATGAATGTTGGGCAGTTGAAAAGAATAAAAGTGGTTTTAACTTTTACAGTGGTAATGAAAATACTTGTATTTCAAATTGTATTGAAAAAAGTCTCATGAGTTTGAATTCCAAAAGTTCAATCATAATTTCAAGTAAATAATTGTATTGTTTAAATATTATAACTAACAAATGTTGTTTGATTCTAGTTTAATATTTGTTTTAATTTCCTTTATAGTTGTTATTGATAATTGGAACACTAAATCACTTCCATATTTTGTTAATAGCATAGTGTACATAAATAACAAAAATGATGATAGTAAGTTGTAAGTTAGGGTACTTAAAATTATAAGTAAAAAAAAAATAATAATAATATGGTCAGCTGGTGTCGTGCCCAGCCGTCTGGATGATTTACAGCAACGACACCAATGACTACTTGTTACTACACTTTAGTATTCTAATTAATTTTTATTTATATTCTAGGGATACAATACATTAATTCTGATAAAATTATGGTTACTGCAAACTTATTCTTGGATAAAGAATTTGATACATTTGTCAAAAATTGTATTGTTGGTAAGTATATTAGCATTTAAATTATTTAAAAATATCTTTAGATACTTAAGTCAATTTTACATAATTTATTAATTTTCCCTGGTTAAAAGTAAGAATGTCAGTACACGTAACTAAAGTACACTATTACTCACTATAATATTATTTTCACATGCATATGAAGCATTTTAAAACTATTTAAATTAAATAAGTAAGAGACTATAATAATGATCATGAATTGTATTATATTTTGTCTTATCACATACTACATAATTTATATCTTATTACCTATAATTAACTTAATAATTAATGTCCTGTGTTTAATTAACTACAAGACTTAAAAACTTATATTCCTGTATACATAAAAAAAATTATATTTTATATAATTTATACTTTTTTTGTATAATATATTTAGTACCACATTTATTATTCTAATATTGTTAATCTTGAAGTTATATCTTATATTTAATTGCAGCTTTTAATATTCATTAAGTTATAACTTATAAGTAATGATTTTTGAAGACAAATCTAAATTATGTAATTCTTTATTAGTCATCTAAGTTCTATGATAGAACTTCTATGGAGTTTTTTTTTAATGTATCTAATACTTGCTTTTTTAATTAACATTATTGTCTATATATTGTTATAGTTGAAGATTTAGTGACTTTACGTTGCACTAAATTAGTCTCATGTTATCAAATTAAGAGTACCGTGTGTCTTGAAGATCTAAAAAATATGATGATGAACAATTTTAAGTTTGATATAAAACAAGAATGGTTTGTTCACAGCTCTTTATCATGGTTAAGAACAATTGTATGCTATTTAGATCCAGTATCGCCATTAGAGTATATTCTTAAAGTATATTCAGAGTATGTTTCCTATTTGATTCTATACTAATGTATACAAAAAAAATATATTTAATTTGAATTAAACTGATTTTTCAGCTCATTGTTGTACACAAAAACATTTATTCAAGTGCTGACTTCAATGTTATCTGAGCACACTATCATTAATTATCTAGATATTAAAGTACCGACATATTATAATATTGATACTGTCATGCTAGATTTAAAGGAACTTCGAAATATATTTAAAAGATATTTGAATAAACAAATAATAATACCAAGAGATCAATGGAATATAACTCGTTGTAGATTGGTAAGTACAATATTAAAGAGAACTTGAACTTAATTGCACTAAAAAGTGATACTGATTGCTTATTGCTAGAAACCAGATATATGTATAACTATAATAACTATGTTTATAATCTTAAAAATAAGATATCTCTATGCTCTATAATTTCATCAAAATATTCTTTTTCATAAAAATGTATTAAATACTGAAAAAACAAATAAAAGTAGCAATTTATATTTCGTCATAGCAGGCCCAGCTAGCGCGCTCCCGTTTCGACTCCCCTTGAGACCAGACACGTTTTCCTCGACGCTCAACGACACTGCGCTAAACCCCAGTCTGTGTCTATATACTCAGTTAAAGTTAATAAACATAGTCGATTACTTTCTTAACTTAAACAGAGTATAGTCATTCTCCTCGAATTGATATTCTTATTAATATTGCTCTGTGTCTTTTTGTCTTGATAATGCTATAGCAATTGACAGAGGTCAAAAATATTTTTGTATAAACTATTACATTTTTTATAAAATGCTCAAATTAAACCATATATTCCTAAAACATATTTTTTTGCACAAAATAATCTTTAACCTTGAACTATGTTTTTTTTATGTGCTAAACAATTTTGTATATCAGTTCATATGAAAATGAATCGTTGAAAAAGATTATCTAATTGGAGCTTCATACTCTCAATAAAAATATGTAAAAACATAAAAATCAGGTCTCTACTTATTGCATTACAAATATATTTAATATTTTGTTAATTTTGAATAAATTTATATAAATTTTAAATCTAATATTTGCCACTGCGTTCTTTATATATTATACTTCTTAACCATGTACAGAACAAAGGGGTTATCAAGAAATTTCAACAAATATTTTGTTATATAATTGTGATACAATTTATTTTGTCACTTAAAATCTGCAAGTAATAAAATATTTCAATCGTATATCAACAACTATATAATGTATAGGAGAAAGATCAACTCAATTTATTCACAATATCAATAATTAAACACAACATAAACATGATAATATCTAACAATATAACTTAACAATAAACATATTTATTCACTAACTTTATCATTATGTACATTATATTTAATAATTCATAACTAATGTTCAATTGGACTCAACTAAATCTATTTACTTAAACTAATTGTTTTTCGATAGTTTTATATAAATAAAGTATTACTACGATAAGTACAATAATTAAATATCATTATTTTATATTGTTTTTTATGTATATTGTATATATTATAGTACAGGGTGGGACAGTGGGTCCTGACGATTTTACTAATAAACTACGATTAAAATTTGTCAGAACCCACTGCCACACCCTGTACATTTAAACTAATTTTTCCTGAAAATTGTAATTTTATTCATTTTAATTGCCAATGAAAGAAAATAAGATTTTAATACAATAATTGTATTAAGTTGCTTGATTTTATAAATATTATGTAAAATTTTAAACTTACATGTAAATTCTGCAATCAAAATTATAATTTAAATAAATCATATCATAAAAGTATTTATATAAAATTTTCATTCATTTTTACAATTTTATCTGTAGATAAAGATAAAAAAGTATCCCTGGATTAAATAAATAATTTACAAACAGAACCTACAACTATAAGTCAGTCAGTTTTCTTAACATCTCTAATAATATTTTAATTGGAATGAAAGTTACCCACAAAGGTATCTAAAAATAATTATTATATTTTATACTTTTTTTTAACCCAAAGCCTCAAAGTGATTACATGACTGAAGTATGACAAAGTAAGAAATAAAATAATTGAAGCAATTGGATATCTTTTTGATATTAAAAAAAAAATTTCATTAAAATAGCAACATTAAAAAATGTTTAATTTTAAAATTTTTGGAAGAACAATAATTTAAAGTTTTAATAAGCTTGTTACCTTAGTCTACATTTAAATGTACAACTTTTTAAAACATATTGTAATGATAATAAAACTTCTAATACGATGTCAGGGTACTATTTGTTATCTCTGTCTGACTCACATTAAAAATAGTAAATTTGCATTCAGCAGAACCAATATGTTGTTAGCTTTAATAATAGAGTTATGTAACCTAATAGAGTTATGTAATCTAATAGAGTTAAGTTAAATTTTTTTAATGAATGACCTATGATCAAACTTTAAGTTAAGAACATTACACCATGTATATATTTAAGATTTTTCAATCTCGCGAGTATTTATAATATTACTTTTTAAAAATGCTCATGCTCATATAGCACAGAAAAATTAAAGCATCTTAATTAGTACCAACACATAATATTCTTGAATTAAGTTGGATAAGCTGCCAAATCACTCTTAATATTAAAGCTAATAGCACAAGATTGGATCTGCTGAGTGTAAGATTGGTATGTTGTGCTTATACATGTGCCAAAGAGAGAAAACTAATTAGAGCCCTAACATCCTATTAAATAAAAATTGATATTGATTTGTATGTTAAGCTTATAATACTATATCTAAATAATTAAATCTTAAAAATAATAATAATCTATAATTGCACTCAATCCAGCCTCATATGAAAATGTATTTTCACATTTTTTATTTACAGTTTTTAGATACATAATATATATAATTTATTTGTTTCATTATGAACACATATTTTTATTTTTATGGTTGAAAAGTTAAGAATATACAAATTTAAAGTCATGTGGTTTTTTTATTCAAATGTATTGCTATTTACTTGATTAAGAGACAATAATATTTATTATTTTTGTCATTTTTGGAAATTATTTAATTTGGTTGATGTATTAAATATTTCCAATGTTTATTTTTATTTAAAAATCAATGATAATATTAGTTGAAGAGTATTTTAAGATTATCTAGAGAAAGTATTTCATAATATAATAATTTATAAAATCTTACTGCATATATTAATATTAATAGTTACTATGTTGATGTTAAAAAAAAAATGTCTACCATATGGTATATATTCAAAAAGTTATTCTTAGGAAATTAATGAATATACTCCTAATTGATTTAAATGATATTGATTTTTGATATACCTTAATTTAAAGAAATTGTTTTAAATTTAGTTCTATGAATATTTACAAATTTATTTTACAAATAAATCTAATTTTTGGTACTTATATTAACTAATAAAAAATAAATAGATAAAAACTATATCTTTGGATAAATAATTATTACCAGTCACAGTAATTACGGTCTGTACGTGATTTATAAAATTTGAAATCTGTGTCTATGCTTTCTGCCCCAGATTCATCTGTATCTAGACTAGTAGCCACCACTTTATTGAGAGATTCGTTAGATTCAGTGCTAAGATACCCGGAGTCTTCATATCTGTTATGATCAATTGGCGAACTTTTGACTGCTTGTTTGTCAGAAGCACCAGCCATGATATTATGGGTTCGCTGGTTAAATTGTGAGCTGGCGCAATCGGATTGCATGACTCCGGGTTTACTAGTGCTTCTGACACAGGCGTTTTTTGGAGGATTTTGTACAGACAAAGGCGATGGACACCTTTGCCTTCGACAGTGTTTTGGATCTGGCTTTAAGTATTTGGCCTCAAGTTGGCTCATATTTCTTCTTTTTTGCACATCAGCCATGACATTCTTGGCTTCATATATCTCTAATAAACTACCAAATCCATTATTATTCATGGTTTTAGAACTATTGAATTGCTCCAATGAGTCTGAAGAGTATACTGCTTTCAAATTTGGTTTTATTTTGGTACAGTTTCTATCTAATGTATCTGGTTCAAAACTGTCCGAATCCTCTGCTGGATGATTGTCAGGACAGTCTTCAACTTCAATAGTTATTTGACCTGGACTCTTCTTTTTAATCTTTTTATCCAGTGAATTATTAGGTGACATACTAGTGTTAAAGTTATCGTTTACATATACTTCGCTAACCAAACTATAACGTTCAGATGACCTGTTAAGTATATCGGGTAAGATTTCCTTTTTGGGTTTTTCTCGTATACAGTCTGGACCAGATATATGTTCATAATAGCTTTCTCTTTTTGTGATAGTATCATAAGTATATGTGGTTCTAATGGTAAGTTCTTCATCCATTGGTAAAGCAGAATTACTTAAAACTGGACTTGAGTCTGATCCAACAAATCCGTATTCTGACGGTGTATGATATCCACATTTCTGCCTGTAATTCATTGATCTCTCCAAACTATCACACTCAATGTTAGTACCCTGTTCCTCGTCATCATTATCATCATCATCTTCTTCTTCTTCTTCTTTTTCTTTTACTACATTTTCTTCTTCTTCTTCTTCTTCTTCTTCTTCTACTACTTCATCAGTTTGTGATTTTAATTCCTTATCCTTGAGTTGCAAGTAAATTCCATCCTTAACATCATCTTTTGCTTTCAACTCAACGGGAACACAAGGAGCTTGATTTTTCTTAGGTTTGGTAACTTCTATAGGTACATTCATCAACCATTTTTGTATTGTAGCTGATTTAATTTTAAATTGAGTCTTGCATTTATTGCAAGAATTTAATGGTTCATTTGTTTCTTCATTTGCATCTTCTAGAATCACAATAAGATTAGGTGTGAATTTTTTCATCGTTATTTTTCTTTTTGCTTCGTGTATCACTTCACGAATTTTTTCTAAAAATTCTAACGCTGCTGGTGGAGGAGCCTAAAAATAATTATTTATTTCTGAAATTATTGAACTATTTATATTTTATTTTACTTATTTAATTAATTTAAATAAATAATTTTTTACCATTAATAATTCAAGTTCAAAGTAGTCTGGATTGAAGTAAAGTTTTTTTCTTGGGTTAGCACACACTATTGATCTGATATTATCTGTTTGATCTTCTTTGTTATCCAATGTTTCCACTATTGAAATATCCTCTTCTGGATGTTTTTCTATAGAATTTGAATCTGAATAATACATTGAATTGCCAACACAGGAGTTAAATGACTGAATAGGGTGTACAATAGCTGTTGTTAAATTTCTCTGTAATAAATACATAAGTTAAGTACTTTATTAATTATTTTAACATTAATCTGGTAGGGTTATATTTTATTCCCGTTGCTTTAGGTACTTACATTAATATTATTATTTTCCATCATATCCATGGATGGTTCTCCTTGTGTACTTATACTATAATTTCTGTCTTCGTCTGACTCAAATGCCTCATTATCATTGTAACTGTGTTGTAACAGAGGATTGTTTTTTACTATACCCTCTTCAGTAATACCATTTGACATTAATGGATTTTTAAAAGCTTCTATATCTCCATTTTGTCCCTTAGGTCTCCCCTTACGGACATGCAAGTACAACAAAATAGATGCTACATACATTAGTCCTAATAGAATAGAGCAAATCGCCACGGCTATTAGTTCACTTATTGTTAATCCTGAACTAGAAGCATTATCCGATGATCGAATGTCAGTTGAAAATAAAACTTCTTTTACACCTGTGGCAAATAATATTTATTAAAAAAACATTTTAATATACTTTTCATTATTTTTTTAAATTACTTGGAGTTCCTGCTATTCTAAATGAAAGACAAGGTGTTATGGCTTGATGAAAACTGTTGTCATAATCTTGTGATAATGTTTCTTTACAAATCATTTCGATCAATACTAGCCTCCCTTCAATGTTGGTCCTCGATTGTAAATCGCCTAACCACTAAAAAATATATTCAATTTATAAATAATTGCAATAGGCTTTTCACGGATGTTGAAATAATAGGTATACCTACTAACTATTAATTTCTGATTATTATTTTATTTCTAAGTAACAATGATAAAGGTGGGTACTTAAAAAACGTCCGTTTTACGTTAAAACGATGAACAAATTTAGAACTCGTTTAAACACAAAGAAGACTTGAGATTTTATATAATTTACAAATTATTAATTAATGTTATAAGTAATAAGTATCTTAAAAACGTTTTAAAGCGATCTATGTTTGTTTTTATCACTCAGTATTCTCGATATATTATTTTATTTATACGATATTAATAATTGAAGATAAAGGAAAGAATATAAAACAGTTAAATAATAATATTGTTTCTAAAAATATTTGTATAATTTTATCATTAACACCACGGGATATAGTTGAGGCTAATTTATTTGTAAAATATAATTTAATAAAATATCATAGTTACGACTTACAATTAGGTATCTATTTTATTCAAATAATTTTTTACGTCGAAACTTCAACAGTTTTAATTTTAAAAGGTCTGATAATAAATTATAAAATATAATACAATATTTTTTTTTTAAAACGAGAAAATATTATTCTATTTTTGAATGTTGAATTACTAAGCAAGTTAAAAACCATTGATCAAATGGTCGTACATATAATTTATTATTTATTTATTTATTATTCTTTATTTATTGTTGCTTTCCTACCAATTAATAAAAGAAGAAAATCCGGTATATAATATGTTAGAGTCTATATAGGAGCTACTAACTAGGTTTTATCTATTTATATAATAATAATAATCGTGTATCATTATGCGGCGTTCTAAAATATCCGTATTTCCGTAATTTAAAATAATTATGTATTTAAACATCTTGTTCAAAAAGTTGGTATCTTTAAATAAAGCAGTTTATCTTACTTTGATTGTTTGGTGTATGTGTATAATAATAGTTATGATAATATATATATTTTTTTTATATTTATAACATTGTAATATCATAGTTACCTATAGTACCTATAATAAGCTACATAATTTAAATGTTGAACTATATAGACTTATAGTTTATTCGATATTGCTATTTATCTTTATTAATATGTTATAACTTATAAATAAATAAAAACAGAGTTTTTCGATAACAGAAATAAATACTAATGAACTTACTAATAACATGATATGTCCATTTTCGCGGTGTATTTGGAAAGGAATTTCGAAGTCTGATTGGTTTTTAAAATTTATCCAACCGCCTCGAGTTAAATATTTTGCTTTTGAAATAGCACAAATAGGATACTGCATACCTGTAAAACAGTATGATATATTTAAATGATTAAATAAATTATTGATTTTCTAATAATATTTTAACGTTTACTAAATATCTGTTAGAGTTGTATGAATTTAACTATAGTTATGTTAAAATAATGTTTTGAAATGAAAACAGTTGACGGCTTAATTATATGTATTGTATACATTGTAACCATAAGTTTGACTTTAATATAAACTTATTTTATTGTCTAAATTTAAATGAAAAATATTAAAGAATAGATTTATAATAATTAATAGATTAATAGAATAATATATTATTAGTATATTATAAAGTGTGTAGTGGCCAGAAGAACCAAAATGGCAATTAGTTCATCTCTATTTTATCATGTGAAAAACACGGTTATAATGATAAAAATATGATGATTTATGAGTAAGATGAACGACATATTGGCACCTGTGACCTTTTCCACGAACACACATTGGAAATTTTATTAGTGAATAATTGTTGCCCCCAGCTAAATACAAAAATATTTTAATTTTTAAATTGTTTTGTTTTCAACGGTGGTAAAAACTAGCACGGGTCGTTAGCTACAAATTACAATTTGTTTTAATAGGTGATAATCTATTTACAACTAAAATAATACACAATATACATCTTAAGATTGGTATGCATACTGCATAGTAAGTACTAAATAGCCATCGACGGTTTTATTTAAGTATGGTAAAGGTATTAAATTAAATAGATGCCACAAGGCTTTGTAAATTAATGAGTAGTTGTCGCGTGCAGAAATCAACTCGGCGATTTGAATCTGGCTGAATAAGTTCAGTTGTAACGCTTTTAAAGTAAATATTTATACCTACAGCAAATAGGTACCTACACCTATAATACTATTATACCCTCAGGATTGACATGTGCATTCCATACTCATAAAAACCGTTCATTTTAACATCAACATTAAAACAATTTCAAAATTATCATGATCATGTTTTTGACTCTAATAATATATTATATTTATATATATTAACTATTTACATTCCCCTTTTTAACTAAACATTATATAATAAATTATTTTTAGGAATACAATTGCAAATAAAATGTCTCCATTATATCTTGGATAGCCGGATAGGTAAGATAATATGTGCACTCATATTATTTATAGGTACAGTAGTAAATTTATAATTTTACTAATTTAACGTCAATGTTTGTTTAAGAATTTAAAAATAATATAATGTACTATATACATATATATGGGGTATCACTCGTGTCAGGATACTCTTCAATTCTTAAACATCATCACATACACATCGAATTTTATAAATATATTTATATGACCTACCTACATATTTTATAATCTCAAAACTCTAAAGTAAAAAAGTATATAATTTGCTTAAAAGCACATTTTACCCACATTTGATGTCTCCGTCTTACAAGTGCTTGAGTCAGTATTTACAATCTACGTTCAGCAGTTCAGGTTTTGCTTTGTTTGTTTAAACATTAGTGTGCATTGGCCTAATATCAAATCTAATACACTAACAACATTGAATGTGGTTTATTGAAAACATTTTTTTAATATTTTGATTTTGAAGCAAGTTTTAAGTGCAGTGTGAAATATTAAAACTAAAAAAAATCACATGGATCGTTTAAAAATTAATATATGAAAAAATTCACATCTAAAAAATCACAGACATTTAGATATATTGTGTTACCTATATAGGCTAGGTTAAAATAAAACTTTAGATGGTATAAACTTGAACTGCTAAGTGAACATTTTTTTACGCACTTATTAGTCCTTCTAAATTTAATTAGGTAGTTTTGGTATCTTAGTGACTATATATTGTGTTCACTATTAACAATACTTTCAAATATGAACTAACGACCCAACAAAATGTTTATCATCTCTGACTAAATATAAATCAGATGACATAGTATTATTCAATTTTTTTTGTACTTTGTATTGTGTATATATTTGAAAATATATTTAATATAATATACATAATCATTGATTCTATATTCCTAATATAAATGTAGTAAATTTAGATAGTTTGATATGTATTTAATGTATTTATAGGGAATTCGTTATAAAACGAAACAAGTAAAACTTGTATTTTTATGCTTTTCTGCGTCCATTTTGAAACGACAATTATTAATATATTACCCAAAAATAAATACGTACCAGCAATTTTAATTTCAGCACTCGGATACACGATTTGTCCTTGTAGTGGTAGAAATACGTAAGGTATCTTTTGTACCGTTGTGCCAGACACGAATGAAGCTAACGAACATTCTGTGAACAGTTAAACAATAAACATTACATTTAAAAACAAAGATCTTAAAGACATTTTTAGTGTGTTCATAACTCCGCGGTTGTTATTTACGAACCCTCCGACTTGCCAACTAAAAAATGTGCTGCCATATAAGATACATATAATAATTTACTATTTTATCATCTGGTAATGACGGAATACAAGTTGTGTGTATAATAATTTAATAATATTAATATATATTCGAATGATAACGAGTAATTTTTTTTCAACAATTATTGCCCATTGGTAATTTAATTGCAATTTTAAGGTGCAGAAAATTTGTATTTTAATGGAATCTTGAAGAGTTATGATATGTTTCTGTAGTTTCCTATGTATAGTTTAAGTCGAAGTAAAAATTCTGATTAACGGGTCATCAGCCTCCGTATACCTATATGTACCTATATAATAATAAACAAGCCAATAAAATAGGCAGGATTACAGGCTATGCATAAATGTATTTTTACGACCCAAATTAAATGTATATTCTACAGTTAGTCGTTCACAATCGGTGGCTTTATATATACTGTAGTATCTATATTATAATATATATTACGTCGTTTATAAACATTTTTCTCTAAATTATTGCGTTGAAGCCGTAAGAAAACAAAAATGAATAGCTTTATTATCAAATAAGGCGTTATGTAGTATGTTTTCCAAATAGTACCTATCTATCGTGTGCGTCTCCCGAAGGTGACATATTTTTAACGTTATCGAAGACACTTAACAATGTCATTAATAATTGTTGGCTTCATCAGTGACATCTAAATGTACAAAGCGGGAATGTGGTGAAGAATCGAAGGCCTGAAAGTGTATCGATTTTTTATTGTCCGTTCTTAAATAAACTGTTCTAAAAATATTATTTTTGTGTTGATAATTCGCTCTGAAGTGTATGACCAACATAATCTTTGCCGACCAATTTCAATATGTGCTATACCAGGTGATTTTTTTTATCAAGAACCACTCATTATTTCAAAAAGTATTAATGTTTTTGAAAAACATTTTTTAGATGGTTTCTAGTCATTAAAAAATAACATTTAACAATATATATTTTAATTTTTTTTATTCTTATAATTTTAGATTCTGAGTATGGAGTAAAAGAATGTTTTGAATTTAAAATGATATGTTATTGAATACAAGATTCCTTATAAGTTTCATTAATATGAATTCAAAAATATTAGAAATACTTAGGCACGATTATTTTTGCTATGCATTTAATGTATTTAACTTAAAATAAAATTCAAAAATTTTCAAACTATTATTCAGTTAGATATTCATTTAAGTTTTTCTTTTCATAGAAAGAAATGGAACATTAATTATTTATGGGCTTATGAACTTATAATTTTTACGATTTTTGATAATCAGCTGTAAATTATTGATCGATTTTATATTAGAATTTTCCATTCATGGTACTATTTTCAAACAATTTTGAGTCATTTTAAGCTATTTGTAGCGATGATAACTTTTTTACATTTTGTAAATTATTTTTTAGTTAGAAATCCATAGAAGTTCTTCATTTCATAGCTTACATAAGAAATTTTAATTGAAGATTCTCAACAAGTTTTTCTACCTCTATTAAGAAGAAAGAGTTCACTGGAAAGTCACGCTATTTATAGCCATGAAATATTTTAGATTTTTATAATTTATTTTTTAACCTATTAAATTTGATTACTTATACAAGTATAACACAACGTCTCCGCTCAGAATCGTTTTTTGTATTCAACGATTTATCATTGAAAATTAAATATCAATTAAAATATTACATATCCATTACAATGACATACTCGAGAACTATACTGTACAGCAGAGCGGTACCCACTTGTGCATATCTTTTTAAGTTGTTTACTTTTTTGAATAACAACACACAGTTTTAATTTCATATTCTAAAGCAGAATATTTTTTTAATTATTTTGATACATAACAATTGAATTTAGGACTAGTAGTTTATGAGTCATCAGTATTTAATATTTGGTGGGGTAACCGCGTATCACTCCACTCCGCTCATAAAAACTTTAAATACTTATTGCTCATAAACTTATACGTCACAAATTCGATTTTTATGTATTGAAATACTCAGAAAAATGTTCTTCTTTCGAAGATCAAATTAAAACTGAATGTTGGCACAAAAAAAACTTAAAAAATTCTAAGAATAAAAAATATTTTTTTAAATAGCGAGTGTTGAATCACCCAGTATAGGTACCTATATATTTATATACTTAGATTATAGACATATACTATGTATAGCTGGAAGTATAGTATAATAATATATTGTGTTCGTAGTTGGTTATACGCGCTTAACTAATTGTTATTTATATTATCGTTAAAATGTTTATCGGGATCAATTTTTGGAAAGATTTGAAGATTTGAAATTGTTGTGAGTTTTTTTTCTTTAAACGTCTTATAAGAGGATGCCACACGGGCATTTGTTGTCTCCGTCTTCAAACGTACAACATTACAAATTTGGTCCAATGATTCTGTAGCTTTTGGATTATAAAACTATGTTTTACTAAACTACCTAGTAAAATGGGTATATTATTACTTAATAAACTAAACACGTGGTCCGGCATTCGTTTTCAAAAATTATTGAATAACGCTAGCAAAAAATAATCTAATTAAATGAAAAAAAAATTCTATACCTATAATAATAGGTTATCATTCATGATAACGAAAATGTATTCATGTGTCCATCATGACAAGCAAATAATTGAAACTATAATTTAAAAAACCAACAAAATAAATACAAACGAAATATCGTTCTGACTATTCACTGTGAAAATATTCAAATAAATTCTAGAAAATTTACAAATGAGGACTTTGTTGCTTGGAATGCGTGACGGAGTTTATTATATACACCGTATAATTGTTAGTAATAAATATTTGAATTATGGGTCAATATGTAGCGTCAACTGCAGATTTGGTTACGGTTTCCGTTTTTATATGTTAAATGTATCTATATCATGAATTTAGATTTTAATTATAATATAATTATTTGGTTTTAATAGATACAATGTAGGAAAATACTAAGTATAAATTATAAATATTTATACTTATACCTATTTATATAAATTACAGTTAAAATTATTTTTATAAACTATGACATCTGCGTTTGCTGTTAAATTTTAGCTAGACAAAATAGCATTAGGTTTTTTAAAAGGAGAACAAGAGTCAAGTTTCTAACAATGTCAACTCTGTTAAAAAAAATATCACAAGTCTTGTTAACGATTATCTGAAGGCGTTGCATACTTACATATGTGATTTTAATCAATGTATAAATGCAATCATATAATATAACTTAAAAGACAAAAATGTTAAAATCGTGATATTCTCTCACTATTATAGTCATGGTTTACATGTTTCAATTATTTTTTTAAAATTATAGTGAACATTTTTCGAAATCATGTAATCATCAAAAAATTAATCGTTCTGTTAAACACAAAGATGATTTTCTAAATAACGAAAATGAGATTACAAATTAATTACTAATGATCCACGTTAGATTCATCGAATCCGTGTTACTAGGTTAGCATTGTTATATTTTAAAATATTTACGTCTTCCGTATACATATTGTTTCTTGTCGGATACTCGGATTTCTCTCTACGCATGTTGATATTTAACACGGCCGATTGAATTTTTCACGGTTTATTTGCCCACTGTCAGATAAAATGTTATTTTATTTTTTATTATTATATTCGTATATGAAACTGTCGAAACTCGAAACTAGCTAATACTCGGCGGCAATGTTTAATAAGGTCCATCGTCGCCCGTCACCATACAATAATTGTATTATTGTACGCGCATGAAAGAAAATGTCGCACGTTTAGTATAGTATATTTTATAATATACTTATCCTACTATACATAATTATCTATATACCTGTATATAGATATGTCATTATGATTAATAAATATTCGTTTACAATTTTTTAATGTAGATTTGGATCGAAGAACTAGGGATTTTATAAAAAAAAAAGAATTTAATATTTGTAGTGGGTAGGTTTATTGTTGGAAAATAATTTTCATGGTTGAATAAAAAAACCGTATGTTCAAGATACATTCCTATTATTACGTATTGGTATTGGAAATGTGAATATGTAAAACCAGATAATAATTATTATTAACATAGAGTCGGTTCTTTTACACGATTCAAGCTAAACAAAATATATTGAATCGTGAAAATGTTATTGATGATCCGGTACAAGGGACGGGTTTTATTTGCTTCCTAAAATACGAAATGCTATCTACCAGGTAGGGCGTTGCAGCAGTCATAAAATGCACTTACCTTGCAGATCGTCTACGCATATCCGTAAGTCGTCCCTGAAAACAGGCACTGGTTGTATGCACTGACACCTGCAGTTGTCGTTGTGCAACGGTTCCGTGGACATTCCAGTCGATTGTTTGAAGCCTCTGCTACCGACCGATGACGGATAATCTCGTTCTGACGCTACGATACCGTCGACCAGCGATGCCGTACCGCTGCTCACCCCGACACAAGTTTCCATCGAACAATTCACGTCTGTGGAAAATAATCTATTTTAAAAAACTCAGTTTCTTCGAAATCGTTAATTTTTTTGTTATTGGAGGGGAGACATGGCATTATTTGTGTGCAGAGATTATAATATGGTACGCGGGCGTAGGTGTATAGAAAAACGTTTCGAAACTCATTCGACAAAAATATAGGCGAAAAATACCTTGTAAAATAGTATTAAGAACGACCGCTGCGTGGATTTTTGTATAGATAATAATTAGGCAAGGCTTGGATTTCAATGCAAAGTGCATCTTTTTTTGTGTGATCTTAGACAATGTTTTCCAAATTAATAATTTGTTTTATGAAACAAATACCTCAACGGTGAAACTTTTATTTTGCATTTTGTTGTATATTTGGAAGTTTTTTCTTTCTTCGATCATTTTTTAGTATTTTTTGGTCATTTTGTTAGTCTTAATGCATATTTGTAAATCATACGCTTCAGTAGCGGCTTTGATTCGTCTTAAAGGGGGGGGGGACAATATTCTTTTGGTCAAAAAGTTCTACTTTTAACTATTTACCCACTTAGGCCTATCCAGAGGGAAAAACATGTATCCAATAGTAAACTTCATAGGCCGTAATTATAATTTATAAACCCTCTAAACTTCTAATCTAATTTTCATCAAATTTCGGTTTTTTTTCTTTAATAAATATTTACTAAATTATTTTAAATGTATTGTACATTTTAAATTAGGTAGGTGTACCTAATATAACATTGCATTAAAAAAATAATTTTATACGTCAATTTTTTATGGTATTATTGGTAAAATACATTTTTTATAGACATTTTTAGCAATTTTGTAGAGCGCATATTTCCACTGTTTTTAGAGCATTTAAATTCGAGCCCTATTTAATAGTGGTGACCGCTCAAAATATCTGGAGAAAAAATGTCCTAACCCAATATATTCTTAGTTATTGACATGAACCGTAAAATTAGGATAAATTCTAAACGAATACAAATAATTTTTATATAATTTTAAAACATTATTTTCGACCTAAAAACGAAAACATTTATTTATTTCGTGTTGAAGGTTTGAGGTAATAGTCAACAAAGATAATTTAACCAATCAACGCGATTTTGAAACAACTTACTACGTCATTTGAATGTAGGAAATCCTTACATATTATAATTTCAAAAATTCCTTTTTATGGTTTAATATAAAATATTAATATAATCATTTTAGTTATTCGAATATTTTTCATTTTTTTTTCAAATATTATAGTTATAGGTATGGAATAAATATTTTCTGTGGATTTTTCACTTAAAATATTATGTAGATAACTACCTATGTTAACTGCACGATCAAATTAGTTACCCCAAATTACACCTGCAGTGACGGCATGGCTCTTTTATAAATTATTCCTTTGCATCTCTACTTGTGACATAGCCACGCGAAGGCTGAACTGTTTTGCGCATTGCTTGGCCCCAGAATTGCAATTGTGTTGCATATATTTTGTTTCACATATACCTTTACAATAGATGGGATACGAATTTGGTGCGAACACAAATATCGAATTGCTCGAATAACAGGCATATTGAGATATTAGAGAAATGGAACTTCAAATGTTTCATTACAAACCCGTCAATTTATGATTGCTGATAAAATATACACGTTTTTTTCTGTGTAATTAATACTTATATACCTACACAACAAATAATAATACTTAGTAGTTGTTATCGACTATCGTTACAAGGTATTTTCGTTTAACATTAATATTAATTAATTATAATGTCCGTACAACGTAAATTTAATTTATTCTGTGGTATGAACTTACCAGTTATAATTGTATAGTTAGCACAGTGCAAAATTAGAATCCACTTAAGATTCCGGGTAGCCTGGATCAGTCTTACATAACTGATGACTGATGTGACATTTTGATATTCAATCAATTCAGGCGAATTGTTTTGTGTCCATATAAATATGCTCCTAGTCTCAGATAATATAAAATGTCCATCGGTTGGAAATTAGATGAAGTGGGTATTTTTTAGGGGTTTCTCAAAGTGGGAAATGTTGAAAATGTCGAAAGAAAAACACTATACCTACTTTGTGCTTCGTAATATTAATAGTTATTGCTTCTCAGTTTATTAGTACGATAACACACCTGTACTACAGGTGTCTACCCAATACAGTTAGTTGTATGATATAATTATATTTTTTTTATTTATACACCCATTCGCAAAGAATGCCCGCTGTTTTTTCTTGTTTTTTTCTGTAATAAACGCATAAAATTATTTCTACATTATTATTAAAACTTAAAAATCTTCCTAAGATTATTATTTGAATTAAACTGGTATGTAGTAAAAAATAATAATAAAATCTGTCTTGACTCTGATTTTATAAAATGCAGATTCAAAACTTACTTATTCTCTGCAATATGAATATTATCAGTTTTTATACCATTATATTATATGTCTTCATTTTTACTAGACTTTAATAACTATTAACATATATACCATTAGATCAATGATGTTTGGCGTGAGTCTATTATTGATTGTGAATTACTGTCATTCCTTATTGAGATTAATCTGTTTTAATAATTTACCGATACCGTCGCGTGCCATTAAATATAATATTATGTTAATAACAATAATTATTAACAACGGTTTTAGCCTTCAGGTATGTAACTTGATGTTATTACTAATATGGGTTTGGATAATTTATTATGCTATCGGTAGAAAAAATTCAACATGACGTGCGACGGTACATCAAAGAAAACAATTTGTTAAATAATTGCTTTGAAAAAAATATCAATATCGTATCATTTTTATTGACTTAATATTTTCTATATTTTCAATATTATTTATATTATTAAATATAATCCTGAATTGACTTTTTTGAAGTAGGTACTAGCTTTTACTCTAGGGGTATTTATTTTTGGTTATTGATTAATATTTATGTAATACACAACATAACGTCGAAAAAATATAGGTAGTACTTATAAGTACATATATGTAAGTCGCATAGAATCATTTCAGAAAAAAATATCGTAATATTATTGAAAAACTTCCATGTAACATAAATTAAAACGAATTATGTGATTTCAAGCCTACGGAATCGTTTAGTATATATTATGATGATATTTTAAAATTGAACTGTTGACATTTTTTTTCATTAAAAACTACAATAATTGTACAATATTATTACAAGCATTATAAGTATTGTAACTAAATGTAGTGTTTGGTCAAGTTTTACAAGTGTTTATTATTAATTATCATCATTCATCATATAATATATACTTTAGGATTTTAGGAATAGTTAACTAATAATGATAGTAGTAATAATAAATCATCTGTAAATATATTAATATGTTAATATATACATTAAACACACATACACTAATTTAATATTATCATCCGAACAAATCGTCATCATCATGATTTACTGCAAGCTACCGCTGTGAGACTGTAGATATGTTACCCATCTGTATATATTTAAATAATTTTGCAAAAACGCTTTAACATTATACACACACATTCCTAATGCTCGAAGAGGTCACACTTTGACGTACACGACAATAATAACATACCTGCCGACGTTTAGATTTTTTTCTAACCGATTTGTCGGCACGTCGTTGTTGCCCGTGCACAACGAGCTGTGGGGTTTTCAACCGATTATTGTGTCAAGTTCATGTGCCATGCGATCGCAACACGCTACACGCCTCGATATTATTTTACGATCGTAATTTTATAATATGTTTGACAAGCTGTTCTAAAACCGTTGGCGTTTGTATACACACATTAAGTTAACACATTTTTGAATTACGATTTACGACCCATTCCTCCGTTATATTATTATTATTATGGTTCAATTCCACGGCCAAGGTGGTAGTATACGTATACACGCGGGGAGAGAGCCGATCCGCCGCGGTCGACTATGTCATGATGCAGTAATATATTATTCGTTTGTGAGCAACTAATATAAAACCACTTGTACGATGTACCTACCTATTTGTTATTTTTATATCTAAACGTTCTAAACTATTTTTCACTAAGGGCTTTGGACAAAATTTAGTTTATTTTCCTAAAACAGATAAAAAATAAGCTACAAAAAAGTTTTTAAATATTTGCTTAAATTATCCTTATAAAAATCGGCTATTAAAATTGTTATTTGTTTCGAATTTGAGTTAAACCTTAAGATCGTAATGAATGTTACTTATTAATTATTGTGACATTTTATATCCTGCATAGGTGATGAAATAGAATACCTATGATTTTGAACTTTTAAATACTTTGCATTGCTTACCGATATTTTCTCGATAGCTCTCCGTTTTATTCAGTCCTGATAACCTCACATAGTCACATATCAGCAATAAATGCCATAATCTGACAATTATAAAGTCATAAGTATTAACTTTATAATCATAGTTTAATATACAACCCACTTTTAAAACCTATATTATAATAGTTTTATTATATAAAATCATAAGCTATATCAAAGAAAATGGCTTGACCATAATTAGGTTAGCCGCCATTACTGACCCTCTATATAAAGAATAACACTAAGGAACTAAAAAAAATATGAGGATTATTTGCGATCTAACGGATTTATTTTTATTATTTCAACTTTATATATAACAGACGTGTGTCATATAATATAGTAATCAAATGTTTTATCATTTACTATACTTATACATTTTATTGCCCATAAAAACTATATAGGTATTATCTGATTCTGATATACTTATTAGTATAAAATACAGTACTTTTTTATATTATTATGTGTGTCCCGGTACCGTTTCGTAGCTACAGCATGTATGTATATTTTATACCTACTTATAATCTATAATATGGTTAAAGATTATACTTGAACAGTGAACTCCCTTCAAGAGACTATAGTAACAACAAAAAACCCTCGGTCTTACGGATATTACGGAAGTGAGATTTTTTATTTAAAACCTATCCGTATGAAAATAACGTTTTCTACGACACTCCGTGGCAATATCTTATTTCCGATTGCTAATATTCAGTTAAAAACAAAGACAGTTATTATTATTAGTTTCTAACGTTATGTTTCATTTAAGTAATAAATTAATAATAAATGTATTGAATAGGTATAATATGTGCGAACGATAACGTAATATTAGTAATGTGACGACGTTGTACATATTATAATATTCAATACAATATACCACTATACCAGTATAGTGCAACCAGAAATTGTAAAATGTAAAATATATATCATAACAATATAATTTCATATTTTCGATAAAATATATCATTTGCTACGAACACTCAAATATGGCTCAAGTGCAGTATAGTCGTATAGACCTCTGGGACCCCTCCCCAACCAGTTGATCATCAGTTGAATAAAGGTCAATCGCAATACGATTTTATCATAACATTATCGCAGTTAGTTGCATTCATAACCGCATAACCTATAAATTAATAAATAATTATAGGTATCAATAGTCTATACCTACAAAACAATATCGATGAAAATGGAATCAACGGTAAATTTGTATTAGAGCCGCCACTGAAACATTTCGCAGTTGTCAATAGTTATAATTCGATAGTCAATTATTGTCATATACCTAACTATAATATATTTACGAATTTATAAAATACTATAAAAGTATAAAACATACCTATAAACATATATTTTGAAAATTGCAATGTTGTAAACATTTAAAAAAAAAACACCGTTAAATATTAAAAGTAAATAGTGGTCGATCACTAGAAACTTATAGTTTTGAGTGTTATTGCTCACTATAATAGTTGTTAAATAAAACGTTAGGGACATATTCTGTTCTAGACCCGGATACCCTACCACCCCCTGCAGGTTGCGCCATCAATAAATATGTTATTCTCGGTGTCTATAGTGTAACTCGCTTCCATCGATATTATCAACCAGGGCACGTGTAACCTGCCGCATTCATACAGCCTTGCGCCCACTGTACCACTTTAAATCCACTATATTATAGAAATGCGACTTTACAGCATCACCTCCGTAACCAATATAATAATAATAATTAATCAGTGATAATAATTTGTTCGTTTCCTACGCAGTCGTTTACCTGACACGTCGAACACGTCTCCCCGATGATGCCGGGTGATGGAAACGGTGGCGGAAACGGTGTTCAACAGGAGCACGGGCAGGAGGAGCAGCAACGCCGGCGAGGGCTGGAAACGAGACGTCATAATATCAAACCTCGTGCCGTTGACGTCCGCCACCTGTAGCACGAGACGGAGGCGACGACAGCTTTCGCCGTCCGCTCTTCTTCAGCCGGCACCGCCGTCGCACTCGTCCTCCATCCGATCACCAACGTCCGCCGCTAAACTATCTGTACATCATCGTGTAACAAACAACAAAAAACAATCAGTATATTTATATCGTTTGTACGCCGTTTAATATTATCAAATTTTGTAAATCACGTTCACATGTCGTCGTGACGTGTCTTTATATTAAAATATATTATTGTGAGCATTAGAAACAATAGCTTGAGTTTTATTACATAATATAATATCGTTAACGTCATTGTACAATATATTTATAGATA
>JANEHU010002318.1:0-21720 GCA_027563435.1 Nasonovia ribisnigri | reverse complement strand
CCTTTTATTGCAACAGAGGATTCCTTTAAGGTATTATCAGCCGTTATATGATCATCAGTATCGACAATCTCATTATTTTCAATAAAAAAATCTATTTCAGTAGCCTCATTTATAAGTTCAGTAAGTGTAATATCTACTGCACTGTTTTCTAATATTTCAATGTCATCTAAATTGCTTGAGTTAATTGCTTCATCTGAAAGGTTAAAAGTTTAAATTTATTCACGTAATGATATTATTATACAAACCTGAATTATTTGAATTAATGTTTTTCATCAAGGGTACATCATTTATTGCAGAACTTCCATTGCCAATGAGAGTATGAACATCGTGGCTACTGCTATAACTTGTACTTGGAATTTCACATTGTTCATTTATTGTGAAATTTGAATCGACTGCAGCTGAAGTAAAAAAAATATTATTTTTTTTCAAGTATATAAAATAAAAAACTCACTTGAGTTAGAAATAGTTGGAAATATTGGTATTTGTAGCAGCTCTAAATTATGTTCTTCGACCTCATTTGATATTAGTTTCATTTTTTTAGGAGGTGAATCATCTTCACTTTCTTCAGATGACTGCTCAGACTATATTTTACTGGTTTTTCTGGCTTGACTTTCTTTATCTAATATATAGTAAAGAGTAATACATTTTAAATATTTATGTAACATTCTAATAACTTAGCAAGTTACTCACGAAAAGGTCCCGCAACTTTAGTTACTTTGTGGGTAGTGCCATCATCATTATTACAGTGCACTGTACATTGTTTGATCATTCGGCTGATTTGAGTTGAGGAAAGAAATTTGTCTTTCCCATCACTTTTTAAGTAGGGAAACCAACACAAATCGCTCTTAACCATCCTAATATCTGGTAAATGTTGAATTTCGTTAGTTTCCAAAAAAAGTACAACAGACCAAGATGACCTAATGTAGTTAAACAAATTAATAAATTAGTACATGGTGTATATTATAGATACAACCAGATACTTCTAAAACTGCTTATTATTATAATATTATTACCGCCATAATTATTATTAATGTTTTCATTTTAAAACTATATATACATGATATTTATAATATACACAAAAAGTATACACTATTACTCTACTGCAAATGTAATAAAGGTATGATTATTGAGGTTGCAGTATTATTAGCTGGTAAATGCATAATTTTTTCTTTGATGTCGTTTATCATCCAAGACTTAAGATGACTAAGTTTTGATGCGGCATGTATAATTAAAATTTGTGAAGGACAAGGCTTGGTAAAAAAATTGTCAAGTTTCTCAAATGTTCTCCCAATTATTAGAATGTTTCCATCAAATTTTGAAGTTACAATATTTTCTATAATTACTACATTGCCATTAGTCATTCTGACACAATCATCTGATTTGTTAATTTTTAATATGAACTTGTCAGTTTTCCATCCTGTAAAATAGGGTTCTCACCCATCCATGGTACATGGTCTGATTTTCAATTTACAATGAACTTTGAGTGGCCCAGTGTATAAATTTGGTTCTACTTTATTTGTGTGGAATATTCTATCTTCAGAATATCGTCGCACTAATTGTTGCAATGGTTTAACGCCACTTCTTATTTTTTTTTTTAATGGTTGCATATAGCTCTCAAATGTAAATGCTGAAAAATTATTGAGAGAACCATATTTTTTCATATCATCTGCCAAATGTTGAATGATATGGACATTGTGTGACATATATGATTTACCATAAATATTAGCAAAAGATGCCATAAAATGATGTAAAAGTTCCTTTGCATAATCAATAAACTCATTTGGAGTATTATTTGTTAAAAATAGCCTTATAGAAACACATAATTCTAAAAAATGATCATATACTTCTTTGCTGAGAATATCGGTAAAAATTACCATACCCGTATACAGAAGAATTTGCCTCAATTCTATAGCCTTCCATCGACTATTATCTCGTAATGGATGTAGTCGACTGTTCTCATTGTGGGCTCTTTGGAATTCAATAGGTATATACTGGCCTATTTCATTCAACCTTTTATCTAAAACTAATATCAAACTATTAGGAAGAGCCAACTTATGACGTTTAACTCCACCATTCCAAAACATTAATAACTTTTTCATGATGCCAATGCAAACGCAATGCATGTAATCAAATGGAATACTATGGACAAGATCAAATTCAGGAATCTTGGTCAGTATGGAACATTCTGAATGATAATTAGAATCAGAGTATGATATAAAGGCATGATGTGTTCTTAGAGATGAGTATAAATGAGGAAAATATACTCGATTATTATCATATTCACCTAATGTTTGACATCTAACACAAGAATTTTTAGCCGTATGACCTTTTACATTTAATATAAATGATTTTGCAGGACTATCACAAATTAAAGCTTCAAGTACTATTTTTACATGATTATTACCACACATTGCCCCAACTTTTATAAGATGACATAACTCGTTCAAAAAATCCTCTAAGAACTCATTGCAGTCTTCGGGTTTGGGCTTACCATAATAAGCGCCAATTATAAAAATATTGTGTTTTTTAATTGGTAAATTAGAAAAATATCCTAATATTGGCCACATCTGGCTAGGTGGATTTTTGGTGACTGGAAGTCCATCTATTCCAACCTTCAGTAATAATGTAGAAGGTACATCTTGATTATATTTAGCTAAGTTTTCAACGTCTCTACCAATTCCAAAATGATGATATAAGCCGCCTTTTATAGATTTTATTACTGTTGTAGTAGTTGGTGTTTTTAATAGTGTTCGAGAGTTTTTTGATAAATGTTTAAATTCAGAATATTTAGTTAAATTAGTGAGTAAATCGTCCAAAGCTGAATGAGTTATGTTATGGCGTAGGCCCAGCTAGCAATTATGGAGTCTAATCCTGAATCAGATTTTGTGGTAGTATTATATAAAGTGTCATCATTTTTATCTGAACATTCAACATCAGAATCGCTAAATTCATCACAGGAATCATAATCTGTTATTTCAGAATTGCAGCCAGAAAAATTATCATCTTCCTCGATATGACATAAATTAGAACTCATAATATTATTGTCAGAACTTATTTGAGTGGGTGATGTATTTTCAAGTGAATTTTTTTGTGTTGAACCTAATGGTATACAATTGCTTTCATCGTCCTCACTACTTGATTGAAATAATGCTGCAACACATTGTGCAGCTTTTTTTCTATGACGATATCGACTTGATTTAGACCTAATAACATTTCAAAGGTTTCAAAAAGTACTTATTATTTAAAGCACTTTATGAGTATGTCTATATTCTTAATATATAATATATGTTTAATGTTTATGGAACAGACATATTATATACTTTGCTATTTCCCTTATAATATATCTCACTAAATTAGTTTAAAATATAGAAAATAGTTTTAAGTTTACATATAGTAAAATTAATTTATAAATAAATAATATTGTATATTTACTGTAATATTTATGGAAATTGAGTAAAATAATAAGTTATGTTGTTTAAATAAAAATTGCTAATTTTAAATTATAAGTGTAAATTACCTATTTTGTTTTCATTGTATTTAATTAAATTTTACTGTTTTCTAAATGATTTACATTAATGTTATTAGGTAATTGCATAGATATATAATACAATTCAATAAATAACATTTATGTGCTTAAAGTTATTTTTTGAAGTATTTGGATAGTAATAATTTTTTTAAATTTTGGTTTGAATAAACATTGATTGAATAAACATAACCGACAAAAAACATGATATGTTCAACTGTCAACTATTATTAAAAACGCGATATAGATAATTATCTATATCTCAATATCTGAACTCAGCCGCCCAAACCGACACGACGAACATTGTGCAGCCGTGTCAATTATAGTCAATACAATACAATATCTGCATTTAGACGGAGATGATTTAGTAGAGTTTTGGAATGGCACGGTCCATCCCGCGTAATATTGGAAAGGATGGAACGAGACGTTCTATCGTCTGGTATTGAAAAATTAACCAAATGACTATCACGCGTGATAGGACCGCATAAGTTTTTGCCGAGCGATTGATTGTACATGACTATCATTTGCTAATTTTAATTACCAAATTCCATCACTCGTGATGGAATGAGCATATTTTGTAATGTAAGAGGACAAAACTTTCCGTGTGAATAGGGTTTACACATGATTTTATAAATGATGGAGTTTCCTCCAGTCATTTTGAAAATTAGACCACTTTCCTCTGTAAATTCAACTGAGCATGACTTGCATTTATTTTAAATACCTACGTACCTACGTATGTGTTATTATAATATTTTTTAATTCTAATTAAGCTCTTTGAGTATAGAGAGTTAATAATTAGAATATTTAGAATAATTATGTCATCTACAAGAAGAATGAAAACAATACTTGGATATGCTGGGGTTTATTATGTTTACATGAACATGTTGAAAGCCCGATCACCAAGATCAGTATGGATGAAAAATTGTATGTCGGATAAAACCAAATTTGGTCATTTACCATTACTCCAAGAACTGAGAACTAATAATCCAGAAGATTTCATAAACTATTTAAGGATTGATGGTACTACATTTGATTACTTACTGAGTAAGTATGTTGTTAAGTTACCATGTGGTTTCTATTTTATCATCCAAAATTTATTTCAATAAATAAAATGTATACCTAGGTTTAATTGGGCCACTTATACAAAAAGAAGATACGGTTATGAGGGAAAGTATTCCTCCACAGCAAAGATTAATAGCAACTCTAACATTTCTTGCTTCTGGTATGTCATACCAGAGATTAAAATTTTCAACTGCTATTTCTGCACCCAGCCTATGTGAAATAATTCCAGAAACTTGTGCTGCGCTGTATCAAGTGTTGAAAAAGAATTATTTAACTGTAAGTCATATATTTTAACTATTTAGGGTTTTGTTTTACAAAGATATGTGTCCATAAGATAAAACTATCATTAATACAGTTTAATAAAAATATATTATTTTATATTAAATTATTATATACCTATTACCTACCGTAAACAATAGAATGGATAGAATATTAGAACTATATTCGTATAATTTTCTCAGTTTTAATATTATATCATTGATGCGCCCCCCTTTCAACAAGCACTCTCGGCGTAGGCCCAGTGGATAACTTTAAACTGGTCTAATAGTTCTAGAGATTGGCTGGCTTGATTATTTTCATACAAATTATCTGAACGTATCTACAAAAAGTATTTTATTCTATTGAACAAATAAATAGCTAAAACATAAAAAATAATTAAAGTAATACATTTTATAATTCTGTTTTTTATTTTAATTAAAAATAAGTATAAGTGAAAGTATAAAATATTCTGAAAAAATATGTTGAATAAAAACAGCTTGTGAAATCAAAAAAATTAAAGAACTGACAAAGGTATTTTTAATTAAAACAAATAAATTTAAAAAATTATAATAACGAAAACTACTCACAGTTTATATGAGCAAACAAAAAATAACATAAATTAATTAAAACAACTTGTTAAATTAAAAAACTAAAAACAATAGAGAAAAGAACTTTCATGTAAATAAATAATAATATATATGAACTGCCATATAGCTATATGATAATATGTTATCATGTTAGAATAAACAAATTTTTAAAAATATAGTAATTAAAACGTCTCACAGTTTATATGAGCTAACAAAAAATAACATAAACTAATTAAAACAACTTGTTAAATTAAAAAACTAAAAACAATAGAGAAAGGAACTTTCATGTAAATAAATAATAATATATATGAACTGCCATAAAGCTATATGATAGTATGTTATCATGTTAGAATAAACACATTTTTAAAAATATAATAATTAAAACGTCTCGCAGTTTATATGAGCTAACAAAAAATAACATAAATTAATTAAAACAACTTGTTAAATTAAAAAAAATTAAAAGAATTAACCAAGGAACTTCCCATTACTAAATATTAAATTTTTATATTAAATACATGCTATTTTATAATTTTAAAGAGAACTATCATCTTCAGAATTATCACCAGGTTCATCATCAATCCTATTACAGTTAGTATAGCTCGGATAGGCGAATCCATGGGTATTGTTGTTAATGGCAGGAGATATAAAACTTTCAGGATAGGTATAGCTTAAGGTTGAGTTGTCTATAGTAATATAATCTGTCAAACAAATAGTAAATATTAGTGTAGGAAATTATATTGTATATTATAATCCCTGCTACAATGAATATGACATTTTGAAGGTTTATATTTAGTATACAATTAAATTATAAACAAGTAAAATTAAAGATATTTTCTGTAAAAAAATATACTATATAAATATAGGTACTATTATAAAAAATATCTATTTTTAAATTCAATAAAAAAAAAATTATTACCAATGGAATTTTGCTGTCCTATTACAGTATCAGGAGTTAAATGATTTGACAGTCCTTTGGATAGTATTGAGTTAATCAAAGGTTCTGCCATCAGATACTGGGTTTCACTCATTTTCCGCACCTTGGCAGCAACACAAATGCCAAAAGCCTCATACTCGTCTATATCTTTGCAACCCTGAATAGCTTGTGTAATAGTTTTGACAAACAATTGACTGTCATCCTTCTTTCTTTTCTTTTGTGTTTCTTTAACAGCAAAATAGGGTGAAGGTATGGTTGAAGTTTCCTAAAATATATGTAAAATTATATCAACTAAGTAGATAGTTAAAACTACCTACCTATTAAATAAATATATATTAATAATATTAGTATAAGAAACACAAACGAATCACCAATTATAACTTTGAATATTTTTTGTTATTTATAGTTTCCAAAACTAAGGGTGAATGGAAAGAAATTAGCAATGGATTTAAAAATCGCTGGCAAGTTATAAATTGTGGAGGTGCTCTCGATGGGAAACATATAAGGATAATACCACCAAAAGATTCTGGAGCCCACTATTATAATTATAAGGGATTTTATAGTATAGTTTTAATGGCATTGGTAAACTCAAATTATGAATTTATATTTGTTGATGTTGGCAAAAATGGTAGGTGTTCTGATGGGGGAGTCATAGAGCACACCAAATTCTACCAACAATTACAGAATGAGACACTAAATTTGCCTGAAAACGATGACACTGATGAAAATTTAAATTTTACATTTTTGGCTGATGATGCATTTGCTTTACACAAACATGTAATGAAACCATATCCGGGTAGCAATATTTCACACGAAGAAAGAATTTTCAATTATAGACTATCACAAGAGGCAGAAATGTAGTTGAAAACACATTTGGACTTTTGGCAAGTAGGTTCAGAGTTTTGCATACAGCCATACACATGTCACCAGATAAAATAAATTAGTTGTTTTAGCAATTTGTACATTGCATAATTTTTTAAGAAGAACTAGTACCTCTTATGCATCAAACATAACATTTGATAAAGAAGACACAAACACTCATGAAATAATTAGAAATGGAGACTGGAGAAATGAAGCTGTTAATATCCTAGAAATCCAACCAATAACACAACGAAATTCCCCTGCTAACGCAAAAGACAACAGAAATAATTATAAACAGTTTTATAATGGAGGAGGAAAAGTTGATTGGCAGGAAGAAATGCTCCAAAAAGGAAAGGCATAATCAATAGTATTTTGGAATTCAATATAACTTATAATAAGTTTACCTACCTATTACCTAATAGTATGCCTAACTCAAGTTACTTTAAATTAAAATTATTGAATCAGGAAAACTAATTAGATACCAAGTATCATAATAACAAGAAGAATAACACATATTTTGCAGGTAGGTACTTGAACTTCCATTGATTATAAATAATATTATTTTTAATAGTGGGTACTACATGCCCATCTCCTAGTAAATAAATAACAATGAATTTACTATGATGTGTCTACTAATAGGTATTCAAATAATAATCTATTTACATTAGTTTTATATAAGAAGAAGGTATTAAATTAAAAAACATACCTTAACTGTAATTAAATTGTCGTCGTTAATCTTTTCATTATTATCAATATAATTATCTTCACTTATAAGATTTTTTTGACTATTTTCTGTGATAGAATCATTATTTTCATCATCACTTATATTTGAGATACTTTCCTCTGGCATTTCTTGCTCTTTTGTGAGTAGAAGTTGGTTATAGTACCATAATGATGGAATGTGAACACTATCAGCCGATGAACCACTTTTATTCTTAGTTTCATACGACTTATTAAACTCTTTCCTGAATGACCCACGTAAGCTTTGGATTCGACTTACGACCCATGCCCGGTTTGCTTCTGGATAAACTGTTTTTGAATAGTCTGTCGTAAGCGATAGTTTTGAGATTCCTATTTGTGTATACTTTTTTGTCCTTTATTTTCCATAGACATGACATGGTTGCCTGCGATAAATGTTGATAAATTCAGTTAAAAATTCTTTCGTCCAGTTTCTAATGTCTGACATGATTACTATACGGTGATCACTGATCACCAAAGTCCAAAACAATTAAAATAACAATTACACCGAAACAGCACTTAATTATACCAAACTATAAATTATTATAACCAAATATAGGTACTGTATCTTAGTTAGCGTAACGCAGTACATTATCAGGTTATAGTACGTCAATAAATTGGCGGGAAATAATTATTTGATAAGAGCACAATAAATTATTGTATGGTAGCGGGAATGTATTGCCATAGAACATTATAGAAGCGACACTCGCCCCTCCACTTTAATTGTTTTTATTTCGTGGCGGACTGATGTTGTTAGCTTGCTTGGCGGTAAGGCATGATGTTAAGAACACTTTTATCTCCGAAACGGTCCGCTCGAGACCAGCCCGCCAATGTTTAAAAAAAATAAGGTCGCTGCATACTACCTTAGAATAAATAACTGTATAATATAGAAAATAACTATGTAATAATAATATTATAATAACTATGTAGGTACCCATATTATTTAATACTATGTTCTGTGATATGACATAGGCCTTAGGGTTTTATTTTGAGTGTACACTGTAAAAAAATAGTACAGTAGCAAACGGAATTAAACAGTAGCCAAGCGGTAGCGGTGTCTACCTGAAAGTGCCACTGCAGATTTTAGTGAGAGGATGGACTGTGTGTTAAAATGCTCCCACTGGTAGCAAAGGATGGCCTATCCTCTCTGTTTTTTTTTGAAAAGATAGAAGCAAACGACAAATGCATTTAGACACACAATCTATCACTAGCATTTGTCATCTACTTAAAAATCTATAATTTCATAAATCATTTACTAAATCATTTGCTAGTATTTACACGTAAGGATTTAAATACACGAGATAGAACGGCACGTTCCAAATCCGTCCTTAATCCTCTTGGTCTAAACGCAGCTAATAAAATAATTTACGATAACAAATAATTGCGTATCGCAAAAACCGCGTATACAGTTATACCGTGTATAATGTATACCAATGGAAGATAAGTCATTTGAGACTGTACTAAGATCATCCTTAGAATGACCTTATTGAGCATTCTATTAGGATGACTTATGGACATGATTAGGATGGTCCTATTGACGTCCCGGGAAGAATTTTGCTATGTGGGTAATAATAAGAATCATCTGCTCACCTTCTATAAGCTGTGCTTGTATTGAAGGCGATGAGTTCTTAATATAGAATTTTAAATAGTAAACATAGTAATAAGTATACTAAGACAAAAGAATAGATTGATATGAGAGAGAGAAAAAAAAACAAAAGTTATCGTCACAATATACCTAGTAATAGAAGAAAAAAAAAATTAATATGAATAAAAATAACAAACGAAAACAATAGCATTCATTTAGTAATTATACATTAGAAATTAAAGTAGTGTTAATATGGTATATTTAAAATGATTATAGTGTTTAAAGAGATTAATATTAATTTTCAAATCTTTACAAAGAGTAATAGCAGTACTTAATGAGCTTTTGAAATCAAAAGATTTATAACATCTAGGAATATTAATATTTACATTATTTTTTCGTAAATCTAGTATTGACATTATGGTTACATATTGGTACAAAATTCCTATGCTTATATATAAGTAATACTACACTTTTTTTAAATTAAATACATTTAAATCCTTGTATATAACATCAGAACTTGTGTAACTAGGTAACTTTAATATAAATTTAATTAATTTGTTTATAGTTGTTGCGGTCGTTATCGCGGCGTCTCTATTGAACCGGCCAGCGGAGGTGGTGGCGGGCATTATCTTTCGCCGGAACGTCGTCGCGAAATTTATAGTTACGATATAATACAAGTTGTGGCGTAAGCATAATAAAACCGTCTTAGTTTTTACCTAAACCGTTCCAACACCTACAAGTGGCGCAGTTGGAAAAGGAGTAAGGTAAGTGCTAATTTTAATAAAAATAATTTTACGTAAATTAAAGTAAATTAGCACATATCGGGTTAAAAGAACCTACAATAGGTGTCCTGATCATACCGGTTCCTAATAGTTTATTCTAATTCTTGTTTTAAATAAAATATTAAGGGCTTGTCCAATCTAAGGTGGAAAATTTTGCGAAATTTGCGAAATTTTAGTGTAATTCCTACAGAGCTAAACTTAGTTTAGGCTATTTATAGATTGGAAAGTACAGTTTTGCCAGCGATATCCCGAGCTACGTAATCTCATATCTAGAGTACTTTAATTAGATAGATAATAGCAATTATAATTTAATAGTCACAATGGGCAGTAAATGCATTGGTGAATTAAATATTGTTGAGATTAACTGGGAGTTACATAAGCGTGGCATTGATACCGGAGGGTCTAAGGTCAATAGACTCTTAATACTTGAGAAGTTTATTCGTACCAAGGAACGAATTGACCCAGGATCATTATGGTTTGAGGTAACTGACGAGAAATCATCCACCACCAACCCGTAACAACTGGCCATCCCGTGGCATGATTGCCACGCACGTGGAAAATCTTCGGGCGATTGCTGCGCAGTTGTTCCGGGAAGCCAGGTGGCTGTCGGGCGATGGTCTGGAGGACACGGTCGGCGGTTGGTCGGCCGAACGCGCGGCCACCGCATCGTTCGGCCGGATACGGGCAAGCCCGACTGCGTGGGCCTTATTCGAACGGGGGTTCGCCGAAGGACGCCGGTCCACTCGAGCGAACACCCCACAGCCTGAAGCCGCCAGGCCTAGGGCAGGACCGCCCGGGCGAGTGCCACCTCGCCGAGCACCGCCAGCATACCGACGCCATGACGTCCGGGATGGGCGAGGCCGGTTTCGACGGCCAGCTGTGCAGCCGCAAGCCCAGCAGCCCATGGTGCAGCCGCCAGCCACACAGACCGCAGAGCCAGCTCAGCAGCAGCCAGCCCAGTAGCCAGTGGCGGGCACCCAGGAGCAGCAGCTGGCCGTGGTGGAGTGGTGGATCCAGGCCATGGAGGTGACACGCGGGGACCCGGTCTGATTTGCAATACCTAGGATTCCATCATAATTAATTTCTTAAGCAATAATTGATGGTTCACACAATCAAATGCCTTCTTAATATCAAGGAATATACCTAATACTTTATTATTCTGATCAAGATATTCATGTACATATTTATTAAGGAAAAAATGGGCATCACTTGTAGATTTTCCCTTTAGAAACCCGAATTGTTTATTAGAAAAAAAAAATAAGTTTTTGTCTAGAAATGTTACAATTCTATATTTGATACATTTTTCATAGATTTTTGACAAACTTAAGGGTAGAGAGATTAGTCTATAATTATTACACAATTGTTTATCTCCTTGTTTATGAATAGGAGTGACCCTACGTTTTTTAAAATAAGCTGGATATATACCAGAAGACATAGATAAATTAAATAATATCATAAGTGGGAGAGATGTCAGCATTATTTTTAAGTATAAAGTTAGTAATTCCATATTCAACAAATGTAGAGTGGTCTTTAATTTTTTTATATATTGTGTTATTTCGTCACGAGTAATAGGAGTTAAAAAAATTGTATCTTCTATATGACATTTTGAATTTAGATTATCAAGTTTTCTTTCTTAACATTTTTTTTTAGTATATCATTTTCAATTTCATTACCTACATTAAAAAAATATTTATTAATTTCGTTAGCAATATCTATACTATCTTTTAGTATACGATCATTATGTTTAATTTAATTTATAATTATATTTTTACTTATTGATTTACCTGCAATCTCATTGGTAAGTTGCCATATTTTTTTGTGGTTGTATTTATATTTTTTTAAAAGGGCTTGATAATGTATTTTTTTTTTTGCTTTATTTATTACACTAGTAAGTAAATTTCTATATTTTATGTACTTCATTTTTAAATTAATATCGAATGGACTTAATAATCATTTTTTGGACATTTTATGTTTATTGTTCATAGAGATTACTAAGCCCTTGGTTGTCCAAGTTTTAAGCTTATTAAATTTATTTGTTATATTAATTGCTATATTGCTTGAAGCATTTTGTATTAATTCATCTATTTTATGTAGAAAACAATTCATACTATCATTGATATTATCCATACTTAAAAAATTAGCCCAATTTAACTTTTTAATACTCCTGTAGTGATCGCCGTGCAGGACACGTTGATCACTAGTACATTAATTATTTAATGACGTCGCACGTTCGTCGCCAGTCTTGAGATGTTGTTTGAGAAAAGGATAGCACTTATAATTTAATGTTACGTTTTAAAGAATTGACACAACTTTTAAATACTTAATACAACTTTATTAAATTAAACGTACAATTGAAAATAGTTCAAAAACTAAGTACTGGGGAGACTTATACTCGCGGCGATGTGGCTGTAACAAAGTCCACGACGAGCATAAGCTTTACAAGAGTGATGATCCTAATCTAAGTAATGGTAGGTGCGTTACTCATATTTATATGAGCTCTAACAATGGCCTATCGGTGGCGTGATATAATGTATTCTAATATTACTTTCTAATAATGTCGACTTGCATTATTATAAGCCTATGTGAAACAACTTGTTGTTCTCACCTCTGATCCACGCTTTCCGCTATTTAAGCCCCTTTTATATTGTATATTGATACCTAACATTACTTATTATAAATTACGCCGAATGCATAATTTAATATACTAGCCGATGTTTATTAATATCCCTAATATTGTTATATTGCATTATTATGCGACTCGGTGAAACAACTTGTTGTCTTCACCTTTTGATCTACATATCCCGCTATTTATGTCTACTAGTCATTTATATTAATACCCACGTTACTACTCATAAATTATACTACCTGTATAATTTATGTATTTTATATTATTAAATTTAAAACGTATTATAGGTTTTGGGTTTACTACACTCCCATTTATGAATTTTATATTTACTCTTTTATTCTTTTCATTGTTCTTATTATTATGTATATTGGTAGGGTTAAATTGATGATTAAATTGGATTATCATTATGTGATCCGTTATACTGTATTCCAGTATAAATGAGTTTATGCAATGTTTATCGATGTTTTTAGTGAAAATGTGATCGATGCAAGATTTTGTTGTATTCGTTACACGTGTAAAGTTATTTATGCAAGAGATAAAATTATTACTTGCCATTATATTGAGATAATCATTGGATAAATTTGCGTCTATGATATTAATATTCAGATCACCAGCGATAATGAAACGTTTATTATGATCATCTAAGTGTTCTAGATAATTATTTAAGCTTTCCAAAAAGTTATCAATATTACTTTTAGGGGATCTGTAGGTATATATCTATAATATTAATAGATTTATTTATCAAGAAAGATTTCAATAGAGTTACAATCGGTTATCATATGATATGCCATATTAATTATTTTAAGTGAATTTTTAATAAATACAGTTACCCCATCATTTTTATTTATTATACCGAGTGAATTTACAGTATGATACCCATTCAGGTCAAAATTAAAGTCATATAATAGCCAAGTTTCAGTAAGAACAATTATATCAAAATTAGAATTATTTGAATTTAACATTAAGATTAGTTCGTCAAAGCTCGCAAAAATACTATATTAAGAGCAAGAACATTTATATTATCATTAACATAATTAAAGCTAGACAAATCTTCAATATACTTTGTACTAATATAATTTAAACTATTTATATCTTTTATGATATATTTATCTAGAACTACGAATTAAAAATATATGTTATTACGATACTACGATACTTATTACTTACTGATACAATTTATAAATAAATATTTATATGTAATTTAAATATCCCGAGGTAACAGATGGCTAATTTTATTCTCAATATTTAATTTGTGGACATCATCGACTGAATGAAGTTTCATTAGTTGTTCTCCTTCTATTTTCCTAATAAATACGCCATCCGAGTTTGCTCAGACATACTTCTAATTATATGTCTTAATAAATTGCTTAGCTAGCCAAAATATTTTTCTGCCTGTAGGTGTTAAATCATGATTTATGTAAACAGTTTTTTCTTGGAAAGATGAGTGTATTTGATTTGCTTTCAATGAATTTTTGTTTTTAATACGTGTTTTTATTTCCGATATAAATGCTTCTTTGATTGTACTGTTATTGAATTTAACAATAATTTTAGAATCAACATTATTTTTGGTTTTTGGATGATAGGCCGATAAGATATCAGATTATTGCAAATTTATTATAAGCTTATTTATTTATTTTATTTATTTTAACTTTCGACATACTACATTGGTACATATTATCACATAATATTTACATATTCACATATTAAGTTGATACCTACTCCCTGTAAGTGAAGCTTGTGGCGGAAGTAGGGAGTCTTTTACAAAAAAATCTAAATAGTATATAAAGTACTGTTAAACAGCATCATACAGTTAAATTTTTATAAACATAATTAAACATAATAACGTATTGGTAATATATCTTTGATGCGCGGTCAAAAGGTGTTAAGTCAAAAATTATTATTTTTCAGTAGGATTTATTAAAAGTTTGAATTTTTTTCCTAAATCAGATTTTTATTACATAAACTTTGTTATACCCATTTCAAACTAATATATACTTTTAATTTAAGTGTTGTTCTCAAAGTTATGAAAAATTTAATTTGTTATACTTTTTGTGTACTTAACTCAAACTCACTTTTTAGAAAATTGACTTATATCATTTTGACCAAAACTTAACTCCTTATGATCATATTAAAAAAAAAAATGTATGACTTAAGTTACTCACTATTATTACTGTATTATAAAAATTTAGTAATAACTTCTAAGTAAAAATAATTAACAACATAAAACAACAGTAGTTTTATTTAAACTTTAACAGTATTATTAGGTACTGTATTATACAAAATAGTAACAACTTCTTACAAAAAATATTTGAAAACAAATAATAACAGCTGAATATTTAAACTTAAACAATACTATAACTGCATTATAAAAAATAGTAATAACTTCTTAATAAAAACCATTTGATTTTGGCAACATAATAATAATATAAGTATTACACTGTATTATCTATCAGATCTGGATCAATATCTTCTTGATCTGTACATCTTAGATCTTTATAAAATGAGTGATATACTGGTGGGATAAGAGGTAGAAGATCTAATAAATCTTTTTTCTTTTCACTAGATATAGGAAGTAGTTTATTGTATGCTTGAACAACACTAACGTTTTCCATTCTAAATTGCTGTCCTCCTGGTATAGTGTGGTTCATATGCTGGAAACCTATTAATGTGGTTAATAACTTCATCTAATTTTACTTGTGCAATTTTCAGTGCTGGTGTGTGTTTATCTCTTCTTGTAACTCCAGATAGATATGCATTTTTATTTTCTAAGACTTCACTTACAAATCGATTAGTTTCATCTAAAAAACACTTCTTACACACTTTAATTCGCTGCCCATTTACTTCAAGGTGGTATTGATATGTTATTTCTCTACATTTAGTTGACTCTAATTTTCTTTTCCATGTGACAGATGTCTTTTTTTTCTCAATTAGAGCACTAATAAACTGTACCCTACGGTCACGTGTACCCAAAGTCCAATATTCTCGAAAAATGGTAACTCTTATATTCTCAGGAAGATTTTCATTACGCGCAGCATGACAATTTTCCAGTGGCTTTAAACTTCTTTCTTTTTTAATTTGACCAGTTGATGTAACATAAGATTTTCCATGGTGTCTACTGATCATTCGAGAATTTCTTACATGCCTTGCCCACACTCCTACGCCTCTTTTCCTTTTAGTATTTGATGTGTTATCAATAAAAACTTCCATGTTTTCTATGTCTAAATGATCATTATTCTCTGCATCATTCAAATTATTTTTATGAAACAGTGGCTCACCTATTATTACACAAAATATGTATGGTTAAGTAAATATTATGGTTAATTGTTGTCACGGAAAATTAAAAAGAAATATTATGTAGGTAAATATCAAATATGGAACAATTTTATAAGTTTTTAATATATTATGATGAGAAATAAAGTAAAATTAACCAAACCTAAACATAAATTAACTACATAAAATCAAAAACTAATAATTTTAATAATTTTTTAATAACTAATACTAATTACAGCTAACCTTCGGTTTCTGTCTGTATGATCTCATTTTGTTGACTTAGAATATTGTATTCTGTTAAGTTTTAAACAATTTCAATATAATAAAAAAATCATTTGGGTAAATTCAATTCAAATCAAATTACATACCTTGATAATTATCATTGAAATTCAATAGGAGCCCATCAATACTGCTACCCTCACTTCCTTTTAAATAAAATAGTGCAATATAATATTAGTATTAGGTATATTATAAGACATTATACAACAGTTTGTTTTCAAATTTTAGTAACAAGATAAAACATATTATTTGGTATGAAAAGTTGATTTAATAAATATTTTATGTTTTCTCTTTACCGGTTTCATTTTGAAGTTATTTAGTATTTGCATTTTTTACAATATGTAATTGGTGATTTTCTAGCCAACTTGCAACTTTTTGTTTACCAAAATATATAAAATATTATAATATTATGTGTATAAAAACTGATTTGTTTTATTTAAATGTATACTAGGTATATAGTAGGTAATCAAAAAATTATTTTTAAAACTAAAATAACCACCAAAATTGTAATCATCATCTTTGCCATCTTGAGTTAAAATATTGTTATCCAGTGTTTTTTTTATTTTTACATTTTGTTCCTAAAATAATTTTAGAAATTAAAATATTACTAATAATATCAATATATCTTGTAAAACAATATTGCATTTAAACTTTTATGATTAACCTATATTATTTACTACTGTCCCTATTAATTAATTGGTATAAAACTTTATTAATATAATACCTATACCTATTAATAATAAAAATATTATTGTACTTACTTTTTTTGTACAATATGTTTGTAGAATCTGTGTGGTTTGTTTGATTTACTAAACTAAATTTACTAAATGTTTTGCTCGTTTATTATTCAACCGCCACATATTGTTACATTTGAATTATATGATTCAAATCAAAATAGAACTTAATATAGTAATTAAATACAAAAAATTACAAAATAATAATAATATAACAGATCTGAAAGCACTATAGGTATCATGCAAACGACGAAAAACAGTGCAGTCTGGTGGACAACTCCACAAGTTCTGTTATTATAAAATGTTGATGGTCCCTGTTTAAGCGTTGTTTATGACTTATGTTTGATTCTAAAAATATATTTACTATTTTACTATTTAGTAGTTATTTTAACTACTGTATAATACCTATGTATTACAAAAAATGAATCAACCTGATATTGTGTTAAAATGTGGCTTTAGTGTCATTAACTTTGAGAATGTATTTACAAATAATAAAGGTGAAAAACTGGTAAATAGTGGACATGTGCATACTATCCAAGAAATACAACAGCCTAATGGATATTCTTTTATATCTGGTTTTGTTATAAGGCAAACTTCTGTTAGTTTACCACCTTATAAAGTGACCTTAGAGGTAATCAATACTTTAATATTTTCTATTTTATCATTTACTTATATTTTATAAAAATATTTGCATAGCTAAATCCTACAAGAAATGTTATCAACAACTCCTGTCAGTGTGCTGCTGGTGCTGTGGGTAATTGTAAACATATTGCAGCTGTCATTTATTACATAAATAATGAAGAGACACTGTCAAAAACTAATACTGAACAAGAACGCATGAACAGATTTTGATTCAGTACAAACAAGTGTATTCAAAGTGTTAAACTCACTGTCCTCTATTGGTATATCTAATAACGAATCAACTGGTAATATTTTTAATTTTGCTTCTTGACGTTTCACATTACGATTGTACCTAGCACTTGTCTGTTCCTCATTTATACATTTCTTTTTATAAACTTGAGGAAACAAGGAAGGCGCATAAGACGGACTGCTTGGATTTTTTTGATTTTTGATTTCCAACAAAGTGATTACTACATATGAGACTATGTGACTTTGGCTGCCAAAGGTCACCATTTATTCTAAAAAATAAGAGTTACAGTAAAGTTATGTTATACACTAAGATGTAGGAATATAGGTAAATAAAAGAATTCCAAAAATTATGTTAATACAACTTACTCAATTCGTTTTACAGACTTTACCCACAGTGTTTTCAGGTCTTTCTCATGGGGTCTGTTGGGGAAACTATAGAATTTCACGTTAGTTGTATTTTTATAGGAGTTGCTACAGTTAACAACACAACACATTCGGTTACTCATTTTATTTATAAGCAATAACGAAAACAGTACTTATAAAATATGTACTTTGAACAACAAATAACAAAATTAAAAAATAATGATTATTGTCATAATATTATTTGTTTAATTATCTTGATAATAAAAGAACTTATGGTGTTATCAACCAGGTAGCGCTAGTATAGGCCTGCACCTTAGATCATATACTATGGATGTAGCCATCGGGCTGATTATTGAAGCCAGAATAACCTAGAGCCCCGACTGTTTGTGCGCATGCGCGTAATTCTGATTGGTTAATCAATTATAAGATTATTCAAACTATACGCGCGCGTAAATTAAAATCAAGCCACTATTATCAACTGATGTCTGATAACATTTTTATTGTGCATTTGTATTTTGTGTTATGTCTTAATATGTGTAATGACATTGAGACTAATCTGTTAAAATAATTTTTTTTTTAATATTAATATTTACTTTAGGTAACTATTTTACACTATAAACATTTAAAATATTATATTATTAATTAACAAAATCTTTAAATGAAATAAAATAAAGTAATTAACAGCACTTAAAAATCATAGAACAATCACAACTTATACTAACTATAAAAATAACTATTTAAATAACAACCTAACTATTGATTCTTAAATAATATTAATTTAGTCAAATTCCTCCTTACATTTTTACCAGTGATGGATAGTGTATGCATTTTGGCATAGTGGTGCATCCTTAATGTTATATAACTGCTGATGATCAATTTAAGCAATTGACTACGATGATTATCAAACATATCTTGATTCAGTATATGGTCCTTCATTAGTTGAGAATTAAAAATTGTTGGATCTTGGCTGACCTCATTTATTGTTTTCAAGCACAATATTTGGTGTATATTTTTTTTCTTCAGAATGTCATCAGAATTTAAGCGTATAATAAATTCAGCCGCTAGACATGTCTTATAGACATCTGATGATGAGTTTATTAATTTGCCTCGAGTTTTCAATTGGTATAGAATAGAACTGTTTTCATCACCTTTTTCAGTTAAAAAAGAATCACAAATATTACAAATATTTTTTGCTCTCCTCATTTTACGTACGATAAATCCACAAGTATATTTTACAATATCTATGATAAAATCTTCTAACTCTGGAACTCGATATTCATAGTCATGTTCAAATTCCTCAAATAAAATTTGTTCATCAATATCGTTTGTATCATTGTTGCAAATAGCATCAGCATCCATTCTTTTATTTGCAGACACAAACAATATATTTTCTGTATCAGCATTATCTAAAATAGTACAATTACCATAAATAGATCCACTAATTTCATGTTTAACAAGAAGCCTTTTGTACGCTGATTTAAATTGTACGACATTCGGATTGTTGTTGAAACCTCCCCGACTTCTAATAGCACTAAAAAAAACTTCTATATAATCTTGGCTTAATTTATAGCTTAATAAGAATGACATAAAATTTTCTTTTTCAAGATTCTCAAATAGATTAATTATGTTTGTAAGACAAATAATAATTCCTAAAAATCCCGTTTTCCTTTGACTATTTAATAGTAATTCTCCATTTGGATAAGTTTGGTTACTTTCATATCGTAAACCTTCAACGTAAATTTTAAAGTTATATAAAAAATCTTTGATTTGTGATAAGGTTTCGTTATTTACTGGAAAAGAATAATCACCCTTGGATAATTTATTCCTACAGTTGCATAAGTCAAAAGCGTCATTAAATACTTTACAAAACTCTGCGGTGCCCTCAACTTCTCTAATATAATTTAGTTTTTCGCATAACAACAATGCGTGACTAACACTTGAACTCAGGGTTTGTACTGCCAAGCGAACATTCATTTTGTTTTCATAAAACCGTATATGTTTTTGTTTTAATTTGTTTGCGGCATGTAATCCTTTTGACTCTTGTATTTCTTGTAACATTTGTATATCATTCCATTTTATTGGTTTTTCATTACTGTTTATCAAAATTTTTTTATCGCCTAGTGTATTCCTGACCAATTTCACCATATGGGCTGCATCCCAAAATATGTATATACGTTCATTTCGTTCTTCGGGAAATGCTGGGTTTTGTATCCAAGGTTTAAATTGAGTTGAGAAATAATCAAAATTTGCCCCCAACATTTTACACATGGTCATATTACATTGGGCTCCGTCAAATGTTATTGATCTACATATAGCGCCAGTTTCTGAAAACAATTCTAAACACTTAGTAAGTAAGTTAGCCCTTTCACTACCGGAAAAACTGTGTATTAAAAAGTACCCTAGTGGAACTTTCCAATGACCATTCAAACATACAGCAAGAAAAACCAATACATTTGTAGCCTCTTGTGTATTATCTTGATCATAGTCATTTTGAGTACCCAAGTCTACACCACCATAAAATTTGTTATTCATAAATATTATCTGTTTTCTTATAGCCATCTCATCAATAACTATATTGCACAGTATAGGTTGTGTTGATGTATTCTGCTTTACTCGTAAAGAAATTGTGTTAAATGTTTCATTAGTGAATCCTGGTTCCCCTTGAACAACGGAATACCATTTTTTAAGTGTTGTAGGATGAGGAAGTAAATTTTTAAATATTTTTCTAACGTAGCTGTATGCTTTAGAGGAATAAAATTGTAAGGTCAATGCAAAGCTTCGGATGGATGGAGAGTATTTAACATTTTTGGATTTAAATTCCCTGTTCAATGTTTCTTTAATAGATTCTGAAGTATTATTCTATAAACAACAAAATCAAAATATTTGACAAATATCTAACATTATTACGGATTAGTTATGTTAAGTATAAAATAAAAATATTAATTACAAAAAATATAAAACAAGGTTGTAGTATAATTATAATGATAGCATTTAATATTGTTTAATGTTTTGTATTAAATTATAATCACTTAGTGATCTGACAATACATATAATAAATCTGGCCTGATGGATCAGGGAATAATAATATAAATATGATAATATGTAATAATTCTGTGAATAATTAAAAATAATTAATTGTATTTACATTTTTTGCTGGCTGAGAAATCAAATACAGTATTTAATTAATCCATAACATATAATATAACTAACTCTAACATGTACATTTAAAAAAAGAATCACTTTGCACA
>JANEHU010002317.1:0-20182 GCA_027563435.1 Nasonovia ribisnigri | reverse complement strand
TCAAGTATGTCTATTAAGAGAAGTAATTTTGGTGTTGGAGTACTCAATAACCTCTTATATGCGGTAAATACATATTTTATTTTAAGTTTATCATCAAATTAATTTAATTTAATTTGTGTAGGTTGGAGGTTTTAATGGAACAGAATTGAAGTCTGTTGAATGTTATAATCCCAGTGTAGACACCTGGACCCCAGTTGCACAAATGTCAGTAAACCGCTATGGTTTTGGTATTGGAGTCTTGGATGGTGTTATGTATGCTATTGGTGGTATTAATGCGACAGTAGCTCTTAAAAGTGCTGAGGCTTATAGACCAAGTGCTGGAGTTTGGGCATCTATTGCTGATATGCATTTATGCCGACATGATCCTGGTAATTATTTAAATAAAATCCGGTTTCAAAAATATATTACATTTTAATTGTTTTTTAAATTCAGGAGTATTCACATTGGATGGTCGATTGTATGTTATTGGTGGAAAACAACACTCTACTATTCTAGACTCAGTAGAAATTTACAACCCAATTACTAATACTTGGTCAATAGAAACTTTACCAGTTTGTGGTACCCAAATTTATGGTGCAGTTGTCGTCGATAGGCCACCTCATTTCAGAACTAATTAACATGTGTAATGCCTTTTTTGGTAGTTATAATATAATAAATATATTTATGGTACAATCTGTATTGTTACATTGTCAATTTTAATTTTTTTCAGTTCTATTAAACAGTTTCTAAAATTATTTTAATTAGTTGAATCAATTAAACAAGCTAATAGGATTTATTAAAATATATTATGCCAGTTAAATATTATATTTAAATGATATCTCTTGCAACTAATAAGTTATGTGGAAGAATTGCTGTAGCTACTTGATATTGATATATAATATCATCTAGTCAATTTCATAATATTTGTATTTCTTAATTCTTTTATTTACATGATATTCACGGAAGCAACAAAAACAGTATCTATTTATTCTAAATAAATAAAGCAGTTACAATAATATATACAAGATATAACAGACTATACTGAATGACTATACACTGAGTTTGTGTCAGATTGTTAAATTTGGAGTCCCCCAAAGCATCTCATTATCCCCACTCCTTTTTGATATTAAAATAAATAATATTAGCTCACTGCCTTTAAATGGGGATCTAGTATGCTTTGTTTTGACTCGGACAGTCGGACCTAATAGTAACCGATAGTAAAATGATATTAGGATTTAGGGTCATACAAAGTTGGTTATTAGAAAACAATCTATTCCTAAATATTGGAAAAACATTCATTCTACCTCACTACTTATGCAATACCTATTTTCCAAATATATAACCCATATTACATTGCACTCGAGCAACTGTCATTGTATAAACTCATGTGCTTGTGGAAATAATCATCAGCACGTTCGTAAAATACCTAGGTATAGAAATGAGCAGAAATCTTAAATGGAATGAACATAAAAATCTCCTAGTAACCAAATTACGAACTCTTCTTCACCATTAACCATCTAAATCGCATACTATACCTTTCACAAGCTAAAAATGTATACAAAGCCTTAGTCGAAACTCTAAACCTACGGAATAATTGCCTGGGGCAGTGCATACAATTCAAACCACTCAAAACAACCTATTAAGTATGTTAAATAAAAATAGATACTTTCATAATGTAAACTTATACTCGTACTCGGAGTTTAAAGTAAAAACTTTTTTTTTTTTTTTTTCCTTTATTATTATATACATAATCTGTACCTCGTGGGTACAACAAGAGTATTAGCTAAATATAAAAAATAATAACATGAATAGCTTGATAAAAGCAGCCACCCAGTGATGACACTTATAAATTGAGGTTAAACATTAAGTTTTCTCATAGATACATCTATATATTTTATTAATTGCTTTTTTTTTTTTTTTTTTTTTTAAATTTAAATTATGATATTAGGTCAGCATATCTCTGCACCAGTTACGTTTTAGTCGCCTAGGAGGATTTCCCGGAATAACATTTGATGAGAGTGTTTTAATTAAAGGATTTGAATGAGTTGCAAGCCTATTATGAAATCTTTTGTAATAAATAGCTGCTTCTTCTTTAATAGTTTTAATTTTTAGGTCTGAGTGGAGAGTATGATTAGAAACAAACGGAGGAGAGTTGGTTAATTTCCTTAATGTTATATTTTGAAAAGTCTGAATACGATTTGTATTTGATTTTTTTGCATTTCCCCACAGTTGGATGCCGTAGGTCCAAATGGGTTTAATGAGGGATTTATACATTAGAAGTTTTATATTAAGCTTAGTGTGTTTGTTATTGACTAGTAAAGATTTAAGCATACGCAGTCGGAGATTTAATTGGAGTCTTTTAACACGTGTATGCTGGGCCCATGTTAGTCTACGGTCAAGGGTTAAGCCAAGATACTTAACTGTTGTAGTGGACGGGATTTGTGTACCATAGAGAGTGACTGGCGGGCAGTGTCCTAGCTTAAGGGTAAAAGTAGTGTGATTAGATTTGGTTTGATTTATCTTAATCCTCCAATTGTTGTACCAGGTTTCCATAAGGGAAAGATGATTTTGTAGATTAAGCGATGCTACAATGGGGTTTTCATTTATAGATATGATAAGTTTATCATCTGCATAGTCTGCCACAATGGTGTTGGCGGAGGTTGGTTGATCAGAAGCATATAAGTTGTATAATAATGGAGATAGGATACCCCCTTGTGGAACACCAGCTCTGATGTTTGCTATATTAGAGTATGCAGATTTAAAATGAACTTGAAAATAACGATCAGTTAGATATGATTTAAGTAGCGTGTAGTATGTTGGGGGCACAAAGGTCTTTACCTTGTAAAGCAGTCCTTCATGCCATACACGGTCAAAAGCCTGTTGAATGTCAAGAAATACACAAGAATAATACATTTTTTTTTTTCAAGTGCGAAAGAAACCGAGTCAACTAGCCTGTGTACTTGATGGATTGTAGAATGATGTGCGCGAAATCCGAATTGATAGTTAGGTAATATATTTTTTTCACTAACTATGGGAAGTATGCGATTCAGCATAAGTCTTTCTAGCACTTTTCCGAAGAAAGGTAATAGACTAATTGGTCTATATGACGTTACCAAATCAGGGGGCTTGTTTGGTTTTGGGAAAAGTATGATTTTGGAGAACTTCCATAAAAGTGGGAAGTATGACAATCTAAGTATGGCATTATAAATATGAGTTAGTAATACGATTGCGCGTTTAGGAAGGCATCTGGCTACTTCAGCCGTTATTAGGTCAAAACCCGGAGATTTCCTAAGAGTGTGCTTTTGAATTGCAAATTTAATATCGCTCGGTGAAAAGTGTTTAATTGGGGAAGATAGAGGTAAAGGCATATCAAGACCACTAAGAATCGTATCAGAGTTGGCAGGTAAAACATCTTGGTGAGGTTGAAAAACATTAAAGAGGTGATTTTTAAAAAGTTCTGCTTTCTCTGTGTCAGACACAGCGAAACTCCCATCAGATTTTTTGATAGGTGGAGTGGTTATTTTAAAACGTAGTGCTTGTTTGGACGCTTTCCAAAGACTACCATTATTTGTAGATAATTTACTCAAGAAATTTTCGTAGTTAAGATTTTTGATTTTTGCTAAGACTTTTTTAAGATGATTACCTAGGTTATTGTATGTTTGTTTGTGGGAGGGTAGACGAGTACGTTGATAGAGGGCTCTAGCTCTTCTTTTTTCTGATATTAGGATACGGATATTAATCGGCAGCGAATTAGAGTTGGTTTTATGTACATTTTTAACTGTGTTGGCCGCCCAGGCTGCTGATTGAATAACATTCGTTAGATTATTTACAGCTACATCTATGTCATCATTGGATTTCAATCTGACATTAAGTTGAAGGTTCTGATTTACCAGGTCATGGAATTTGTATCGATCAGTAGTGGTGTGAAATAATTTTAGTGGCTCCGTATTAATTGAAGGATAGTTGTTAAGTGTGAGAATAACCGATGAGTGATCGGAATTTAAATCTAGAATTTGTCAATAACATAGTGCACACTTGAAGGGGTTTTTGTTATAAAAATATCTAATATGTCTGGGTTTTTGTGTGGGGATGAAGGCCAATAGGTGGGTCCTGGGGGCGCAAGCACCTTGAATTTTCTTGTATTTACAAAATTAAAGAGAACGTTTCCGCGTGGGTTGTTCACTCGACAGCCCCAACTCTGATGCTTCGCATTATAATCCCCACCTATGATGAAATTATTATTTATCGTGTTGAAGTAATTTGAAAAGTTCTCATAGGAAACATTATGCTTTGGGGGTGAATAAATTGCTGCAACTGTAATTGGAACATTATTAACATAAATTTGAATAGCACAAGATTGGAAAATATCTTCGCAGACGCTTGGAAGAGATTGATATAAGATTGAATATTTAACAAAAATTGCGACACCACCATGAGCTGTATTGTCGGGATGATTGGCTTTATGGAGCCTATAACCGGGTATATGTACATGTGAGTATGAGGTACAGTGCGTTTCTGTAATTAAAGCAATATCAATGCGTCTATTATTTAGTACTGATTGAAGTTCCGATAAATGATTTTTTAGTCCATTGGCATTGAATAATAAAACAAGTAGAGATTTATTTGTAGCGGTATTAGTCATTTTTTTTATCCAGTAACGAGGAGATTACTTTAGTAAGTAGTGCTATAAGTGGATTTATCATAGATTTAAATTCCTCTAGGAAAAGAGTCATTGCATTGTTGATGTTGGATTCAGAGGAGGGAGAAGGATGCGTTGTGCGTTGGCCAGAGGTAGCCTGCGCATATGTTCGAGCATTATTTGAGGGAGCGTCATTTTCTGGGTGGCTAGTTTGTACATTGTATTTCTTAAATCTAGAATTATCCGAGAGAAAAGCATTGTTTGGTGAAGGTTTCTTGCGCCGTTGAATTTCTTTATAAACAGAGCATCCTCTATAGCTGGCTGGATGGCTGCCTAGGCAGAGCGCACATTTAGGTGGGATGTCCCGAGAAATGGTGCAGTCGGATGACTGGTGATGGTCGCCGCACCGCACGCATCGTGATGAGTAGTTACAATAGGATTTCGTGTGACCGTACTCTTGACAATTTAAGCACTGGCTAATTATCTTAGGTTTATAGGGCTCCTCTACTTTAATTTTAGTGTGAAGCATGGAGGTCAGTTTATAGATGTCATTTGATTGAGGAGAAGGTTCGAGGTCAACGAAAAAGAGTGGTAATGGATGTTTGTGTACCTTATGAAGAACATTTGTAACGCTACGTACCACAAATTCACGGAGTTCCAATTCAGATTTGATTAGGCTGGTATTAGTTGATGGGTGTAAATTTCTGATCACTACACGTGTGGGTTTGTCTTGTTGCAGTTGGTATGTATGATACTCGGCATTTTGATCCTTGAGAAAGTGTATAAGCGTTCTATATGCTTCCGGAGTGCTAGTTTGAATTTTTAGACGATCTGTAGAGGATTTACAAATAAAGTTTTCAACGCCCAGAATCTCAATAACACTTGTGCAAAGTCCTGGAAAATCTTGAACTCCTTTTACAAAAATAGGTGGAGGGGATTTGATGTGCGATTCTACATTAGTTTGATCTGAATTATTAGTGGTATTGGTAGCGTGTTGAGTGTCATCATTATTGTCTTGTTGGGTGAACACGTCGAATCTATTTCTAGACGCGAATAATTTTTTTTTAATTGGTTGAGTTGGTGATTTAGGTGAGTTTTGAGATTCTGAAGTCGAGGAGGTTGAGAGATTTCTTTTGTTAGTAGGCTTGACGATCCACTCACCATTGGGTGAGGTGTCTGTGACATTCGATTGAGATGGTGATATGTGAGTAGATTTGTTAATGATTGTAATTGATGGCACCGTTTTCTTCGGATTATTGCTTTGATTTCTGTTGTTACTCATTATTACGTGAGTATAAAGACATGCGTGTGTGTAATAATATATATATATTAATTAGCTTGTTGCGATTACGATAGCGAGAATTGAGAGTCGCGATAAGAAACTATAATAAAAACCAAGGCCGCCGCGGCGACGGCCGAGTTAAATACGCTGTTAATGACCACTATAATAGAGAATATCGATGGTTAAGCGCACACATGTGTTATGTAAAAATGTATGCATTTTTCAGGAATGGCATTCAAAGATTTAGAAGGATGTAAAGAGAAATAATTTTAACAATTTCTTGTCAAATACATTATATTTAAAATCGTTAACTTCCTGAGAATAATAATATAACAAAATAAAATCATTAATTATAGCAGTAACCAACTTAGAATAATTGATTTCAATAAAATTAATTAAGCCATCACTTACCACAAGTGGCAGGATAATTAAAGTATTTATCACATTTGTTACTACATAATAACTTATTAAACAATTACAATTCATGTTAATAATAGTCAAGTCTTTTGAAAGTAAGGAACTTAAGTCTTTAAGTTATAAGTTATTAATTTATAACAATGTATTGTTACTAGATACTAAATAAAAAATAAGGGGGTCAAGTGGATGTCGCTCCGCTGTACAGTAGGCTACAAGTAGATCACTGTACTATAATGGATGGTATTAAATTTGAATTCAATGATATAATATCATTGTATAAGAAAAACGATTCTGAGCGGAGACGATATGTCAGTCTAGCTGGATATTTTAAATTATATTGATATTGTTATTATACGGTAGCTGCTAAGTTGAATTAATATTATTCATATTATTTAATTATTAACCTAAAATTATCACTGATGCTATGAAAATATTATAATATATACTTTTACTCGTTAAAGTTGATTTTAATATGTAATTCCGTCCAAATTTGAACTTAAAATGTCTGTAAAAAATAACTGTGTTTAAATATTTTTAGATTTTTTGAATACAGTATGTACTATTTATTAGAATCTTTATTTTAAATTTTCAATCCTTAGTTAAGAAAACTGAACATTTTATAATTGGTTAATTACAATGATTGATAATTTTCGAGATTTTGATAAATGTTGTCAAAATTCGAACTTTAAATGATTATAAAAAATGTGTGCCTATGTATTTTTAATATTTTTCAATTGCTATTGTAATAATATATCAGGAGCCTTGTATTAAATTTTCATTATTTTTGGCCCAACAAATAAAATGTAATTGATATTAATAGAAAAAAAAACTAAAAATTTGAAAACTGAAATCGTCCGTAAAAAGCTGAAAAACAGTCAAAATATATTCAAAATTAGATGGTGTATAGAAATAGCTTATATAAACATTCATTGAAATTTTCATGCATCTACAGTTATTTGTTTTTGAATTGCAACAAAATAAGAAAATCGCTACGTGAGAAATCGAGTGAATATCGAATCTTGTACAAATTTGAACTTAAAATGCTCATAAAAATTTATTATGACTTGCTTTTAAACTTTTTTTTATTGATAAAATTAGGCAAACGTATGAGGAATCTTGTATTACATTTTCAAATCTTAGATTTAAAAAGAAAAATTTTTATGAATTTCTAACTCAAAATAAATTGCACATTTTCGTCATTTTACGTATTTTGTCAAAATTTCAACTTTAAATGCTTAAAAAAAAAATTGTGACTACAGATTTTTAATATTTTTCATCTGCCTTTGAAACTATATATTAGAAGCCTACTATTAAATTTTCAAGATTTTTTACCCAACAAATAAAATTTTATTGACATTTATAGAAAAAAAAACTAAAAAAATTGGAAACTGAAAATGTCCGTTAACAGCTCAAAATAAGACAGAATATTTTGAAAATGATATGGTGTGTAGAAAATGCTTATATAAACATTCGGTCAAAATTTCATGTCTCTACGGTCGTTTCTTTTAGAGTTATACCAAAAACCAAAATCGATTTTGTCGAAAATTGGTTTTCCGTAAAAATTCCCGTTTTTCCCATAATTTTTCATTTGTTTTTCCAGGCGCTCATGAAAACTACTGGGAAATTTTGACTTTTGACCCCCCAAAGTACCAACTAGATTCACTTTCCTATCAGAAAAGGTACTATTGAAGAAAATCGAAGCATTTTTTCTGTCCTAAAACGTGATGACAGACACAAAAATAAAAAAAAAAATAAAAAAAAAAACACACATCATTGTAAAACCAATACATTCATCGCTCCGCTCAGAATCTAAAAATGTCTTCCCTTAGTTTAAATTTAAGTTAAGTATTTACCTAATACTTAACTAAATATTAAAATTAATTAAAATAAAATTGAATGTCAGTAATAATTGCACTTTTAAATTAATGTCATTTTCACACTTTTACTCATCATCATAATCATCATCAGAGACCCTATTTGAAATATTTTTTTTCGCTGTAGGAATTTCTTTAAAGAAATGTGTATACTCTTCTGGTATAACTTTTTTGTCAAGTAATGACATCAAATCTTTCTTTTTTTCTGCACTTATTAATATTTTTTTCTCATAAAGCTGTTTTGGGACTATAGTCGACCAATCTAATGTGTCTTTATGCTGAAGTCTTGTTTTTTTATCTAGAGTTATATCTATTTCCAAAAATGGTGAATCGTCAAGATTATATTTGAATTGAATAATTTGAGGTTTAGATTTCTCCACTCTGATCCATTTAATTTTTATCCAATTGACCTTTTGGCTTGTAATAGTGGTTGATACATTTTTAACAGTTCTTCCAACCAAATCTTTTAAGTCATAAAAATCATTATAGCTCATAACATTTACCTGATATGGCCTTGGGTTTAGTCTTGCAGTTGAGATTAAAAGTGCCCATTCACGACTTCACGAGTTGTATAAATATTTTTGTGTTTACTTTTTCTCTCTATAGTGGCATGCATTGAGTCACATTCTAAATACGAGTGCCCTGATTCCATAAATTTTAGGTCTATGATGTCCAAATTTGTTTTCTTGTTTACTGCAAAAAGCACAAGTATCACTAAATCCTGTTAAATGAGTTACTGAGTCTGGTAAATCAAATATGTATTTTAGTAAACAACTTCCAATTTCGTTACTACCTTTTTTACCATTAGTTTCATCCCATACAAAACAAAATCCATCATTTTTGCTTGCATCCATAATGGTAAAGTTGTACACATTTAATTTACGTTTGTAATAAATTTGACTATCACTTGCAAAAGGAATACTCAATATTGCTTGTAGATCAAAAGTTACTGACCTGAAATGAAGGCCTTCATTTTCAATTGCTTTTTTTTTGTCCTCAGATTTCATATTCATTGCTTGATTTTCTCTTAACTTATGCATTTCCCACTCTTCTTGTAATGTACTTTTATTTGCTGCCATTTGGTATGAATTACATTTTGAACATTGATCCTTCTTTGGAATAAAAAATGAAAGACTTGGGTCGTAATCATGAAAAACACTGCGATATACAAAGTCAGAAACTGGAACAGTATTATTTTTTTTACAGTATTCATCACGATACAAACGGTACATTAAAGACAGATTTAAATCAGGTGCTAAATATTGCTTTTTAGTGTCTTTTCGGCAATAATGGGATTCTACTCTGGGAAATGAGTCAATATGTGTTTTAACATGGTTTTTTTTATCATCTGAAGTAGAATTGTACCTTTTTAAACTTATCTCAGATCTACCATCATACCCAACATAAACACCTGTTTTACTAACTTTTTCATACAAATTTCAACTACCCTGTGACTTATTGAAAACGTTGCACAAAAAAACTTCAAACACACTCTATTCTTTTCTCCAGAAGAATTACATAGGAAAAATTCTCTAGACGTTTGTCGTTTTTCATTCGATAACATTTGTCTTCTATTAACTGGTTTATTTATAACCAATGAGCTGAGCAGCAATTTCTGATGTTTGTCATCTCCCATGTTCCAGTATTCTTTACAAAGAATAAAACGTTGTTCCTCGGATAATTTATCATTGCATTTAAACCTAAAAATCAAATATTTTTATTAATAATGTAATACTTTAGATTTAAAATACTAATAATGTCAATCAATTTATTTACCTGCATTTTGAGCAATCAACAAGTCTTGGAAGTTTTTCTGAGATTTCTTTACCACTTCTATTGGTATATTTTAAACCTTTCAATCTAAGATTTTTTGATACTGTTCTTTTCCAATTACTTTTATTAAGTTTTTTTGATCTTTTTTGCACAGTTGATTCTATTTCATTAATTCCAGACTCTAGTAGACTTTCAACTTTATCAACATGTTCTACAATACCTATATTAATATACTTATTATTAAACAATATTTTAATTTTATCATAATATTTAATTATATTACAATTTGACATGATGTTTTAGTATTAAAACTTATAATTTATAAAATAACTTCATTATTATTTGAGTTTAATGTTTGATTGTTTGAAAGTTCTACATAATTTAAGGATGTTACTGAACTATTATTTGAAAAATTATCTGTAAATATTAATTTATATTATAATAAATCTAATATGTATTTAAACTAAAAAGAAACTTTATTATAAAATTTAATTAATCAATTTAATTGTATACTAGTCTATTAGTTTGATATATTTTATTATGGTACATACGAACACATAGGTTGTATTAAAAACATAAGAAATGTTAGGAACAACAGAAAAAAATAAAATAACTGCTATGCAATTAACACATTTGTAATATTTATTGACAGAGTGATAATTTAGACAATTATTAAACACATCGGGAGCGAATACGTGCGCGCCGGATGACTGCTATCGCAGAACTGAAGTAAAAACTTAAAACTTAAATAAAAAAAAACTTCTTTAGAACGGCAGTAATCTATTCAATTAAAAACAATATAAATCAACCAGGACGCAGGAGAGCACTTTAAATTATCCGGAGTGTATAAATCAAAATAAATATGCGGCCCCGACGAACATTATGGACTAGGGTCTAGCTGAACGCTTAGATGATTTTTTGTCCGAGGAAGAAATGAAAAATAAGAAAGAATTTATAAAATCACTTTCATTTTCATTAATTGCCAAAAAAACATTAGAGTATGAAACCCAAAACCAATCTGATAGCCAAACTGGGTTTACTGAACGAAGAAATCGTCTTCTAATTTTTGTAAAATACGTCCGAACACTTCGTGTAAAAATACAGTGTTTGACATTTTATATAACACTAAAAGTAAAGAATCGGAAGATATGGCATAAAAACTGCATTGGAAAAAATCATTAGAAAACCAATACAAAAATGTGGGTTATTTGTTGACGATAATATTCCATACTTAGCAGCAACGCCTAGTAACGCATTTTTTCATTGTTTGATAATTTGATATGTATTGTCCAAATTTTGTTTACACACAAAAAAACATATTTAATTTTATATAATATAATTATAGATGGTTTGATGCTACTGTTGAAGTTAAATGTCCGTTTTCTATTAAAGATCATGAACGTTTGGAACAAGCTCTTCTTGAAAAGAAGGTTAGTTTTGTACTTCGTAATCCGGGTATTTAATATAAAAATACTTTATTCGAATAAAAGTTTAGATGAAAATGTATTGTAAATTGTAATATCCACTATAATAGGTAGTAATGTTGCTTTTAGATTCCTTATTTAATAACTAAAAACAATACAATCAAGTTGAAAGAAGATAGTAATTAGTAATTACTATTATCAGATTCAAGGCCAAATGCACATCACAAAACAGTGGTGGATCCAAGATTTAATTTTTTTTTTGGGGGGGGGGGCCCATAGTTCAAAACGCAATCTTAAATTCTCGCTCCTTCTCTATTATGACTATAAGCTAACCAGCTATGTGTTATTTAGCCATTCAATTTGAAAGCTTCTTTTATGACCCATTTTTATTCATACTTACAGGGAAAATTTTGTCTTGATGACCACGTTTCTTTTAAATATTTGTAAAGCATATTTGGTTCGTTTCGAATTTTTAGATTTGCATTTTCTTCAATAGCAAATGCAATATCATATCATATTGACTGTTAAAATCGACTACGTACGAATCAGAAAATGCAGCTGCCGCTGGCTCTGACTCTGGTGGTAACACGCTTGGAGATTGGTTATTTTCGTCGCTTGTTTTCAAATTTTTTAAAAAAAAGTTTATTTTACTTTGTCGCTTTTGTGACATTTTAAAAGTGAACAATAGAACACGCCAACACGGAACTGCGGACGACACTACGACAGTACGAATTTCAACGATGACCGTGAAATTACTAACATTTTAAATACCATTATAATACCAATATAACTTATAAGATATATTATAATCGTGTGACAAATAAATTAAGATAAGATAGTGATAGCTGGTGTGAAAGTTACACGGCAAAAATAGGCGGTCTGCGTTAAGGCGAATTACCTTTATACCCGCATAATAAAAGTAATGTGTTCGGGAGAATTTCTTATATAATATGTTTGAGTGAAACAATATAAAAGATAAAATTGTAAAAATTAAAATAAAATTAACACTATTGAATTAATAAAACTTAACTTATGCCAATGGTGGGGGGGGGGCAGGCCCTTCGACCCCCTTAAATCCGCCACTGTCACAAAACGGAATTTATGCTATTTTTTATATTCACTCCGAAGTGGAACAAACTCGAAGTTATTATTTATTCAGAAGTATTTTGGAAAGAAAAAATGGAATCAAATTTGAAATTGTAATTGCTTGTAAATAGTAAATTAAAACGTTGTTGTATTTTTGGTTTCTAATATGAATTAGTGAAATTCTATTGGTATTTTTTTAGCATTTATTATATTTTTCAGATTTTACGAAGAATGTTTATAATACAGAAAACGAATGCAAAAAAATGATATTATTGAACCCTCCCCCCCCCCACACACACACACACACATACACATCAAAGAAAATATAAAATATAAAGAAAAATAAAATAATAAAAAAATAAAATCAGAAATTATATTATACTTGTTGAACTTATATTAATTTTTTTTCATGGTTAAATAATAGGAAATTGTTGCTCGTTACCCTTTTATTATATTATATTTATTTATATTTATTATTTATATAGGTAATATGATTATAATTTATTTTTTAAATGAAAATATGGTGATAAATAATATAGGTCACATACTAAATCTATTGATTGATATTATACATTTGATAAACTGAAATTCATTGAATTGTGTAATACTTGTATAGTAGTTTGTATAGTAGGTAATTTTAAACAAACAGTTACTTATATAAATAATTTTTTGCTAAATTTATGTTACAATTTGTTAACATTATAGTATATAACTATAAATTTTTAATTAGTTATTTTTAAGCAGTGAATGTACCCGATCTCCAAAAATTACACAATGATAAATAAAGATTTTAGAGTATTATTATTATCATTAGGTTACCTACGAATATATTATAATTATTATTATATTACTATATTAGGTATAGCCGTATAGGTATACCTACTACCAACATATTATTCATTTAAACAAATATTTGTAATTACTTATTATCATATTTTAATATAACATTAACGGTTGAACGTAAAAGATAAAACACGGAAAATTAATATTAATTTAATTGCGCTGTATTTATTTTTATTACCATTTATTAGATTTTAAAAGTATTATTATTTAAATAAGTAATAATTCAATAACTACAAATCAAGCTATGTTGTAATACAGTTTCTACGATCTATATATTGGGACATCAATTTAGGTAAGCAGTATCTTAATTTAGATTCGGTAGGTAGTTCGTTCATAGGTACGCGAAGGTATTGAAAATATTACGGGGGTATTTGCGTATAATGAATTTTATAATGATACGAATCATACTTGACGAACGTTCATGGACAGATAAACGGCGCTTCCGAACGAGCACTCGTCGCCACCGTCGCGTCGACCGGTTGCGAATTGCGAATAGTAAGCGTGACTTAAACACCGCGCGCTTGCGGATCGTCAAAACACCTAACAGCGCATCCTCTCGGTCGTTGCACGCGTAAATTTTTCGTGACACGTCCTCTTTAAAACATAATTTTTATACTCTTTATGAATTAAATATTGTCATTGTCCCCAGAACTCGTAAAACTACGACTCAAACTTCTTTTTCTTTTGTCGGACAGTACATATTTAATATACTTCCACTAGAATTACAACATTTAAATTTAAAAGACTTTAAACCACACCTATCAAAATGGCTACTTCATCAAGCTACAGACCGTATGACAGTATAATATTATTAATATTATGATCATCAAATAAAATAAACTATGATTTTTGACTCTAGTAGGTTTAATATTTTTGTAATGATTTAATAATATAATATTAGGTAAATATATGTACCTAATATTAAAAATGTGTTTAAAATAGTTGCAAAAAAAAAAAAATGAGTAACAATTAAGAGCCAACCTCCTCGTCGTGTCTCCTGCTGGGTAACTCTTATAGACTTTGAAAGAGTAAAATAGAAAAAAATGTGTACCCAAATACCCATTAACGTATTCATTTTTGGTGTCTGAAAAAGATGTGTATCTAAACCTAAACGTATGTTTTCCGTCGTTCTCCAGTTCCCATGTAAAAATATATTTTTGTGTCCGAATGTGTTACGGCTATTATTTTTACAAATAATCAGTATAAAACTGTTGAAAAATTTCAATAGAGGTGCTCTTTTTAATTCGTTTGACATTGACAATATTTATACATATAATTTTTGTTCTTTATTTTTTTTTGCGTTTATCAGATAGGTTTTTTTTCCTCCCCTCTTCGGACCCATTCGAAAATCTTGACTACCTCTGCACCACTGTACTCTAGATTCATCGGCCTAATAGTCTTCGTTGTCATAATTTTGTTTTTACTACATTTTTGTAGTATAGATGTGTATTAAAGTTTTTTTTGTAAATAATACATGACGCGTTAAATTTAAAACCAACCGAAAATTGGTAAATTTTTATGATAAAGCTGGGGGAAATATTGTTACACACCTTCTTCAACTCCACGCGCCGACACTGAGCTTAATATAATATCTACTAAGTATTTACGAATAGTTTTAAAAATGTAAACACTAAACAGCTTATATAGCATGTTCAATAGTATTTTTCGTCCAAATTTTTACTTTACGTATATCAGTGTTTCCCAACCTATGAGTCGCGACTGTTGACACATAAATAAATATATGAAAATAATTTTAGCCGTAAATTTATAAATGCTTGAGCCATGTTTTACTTTATACATTTACGTATAATAATAATGTGAAGTCTAACTATATAAACTAACTTTTTTTTTTCTATAGTATTGTAGAATATTATACTATAATATAGGACATTGATTTTACAATGGATGTCATTATATCAATATATTTTAGTAACGTTTGTATTAATTTATTACGATTCTAGAAAATGCCAATGCAGTATTGGTTGATTGTCCATACATAGGTACTGCAGTTGGAACAATGATCAGTACTCATTATATTCAATACTATAATATACCTATAATGACATTTTTTAGTAAATTAATCATTAACGACGTATGGCTTGAGTATACACTAATTTAAATTTTCGATTTCAATTATTTTCTCTATTTAAGTATATATATTGGTTGGTACTTACATTGGCCACAGATATGTACTAATACATACGTATTAGTATATATCTGTGAGTTTGGCAAACAGTAGTTTATATAGATAATTATTTTTTGAGTGTTCGGTGATATTAGAAACTTTGCAGTAAACGATTTAATGAAACGCAAACATTTAAAGCCTCCGCTGATAAGGCATGACACTTAAAAGTTGCACGTGAACCATAATAGCCATAATAACCATAATAAAACTATATAGCCATATAGGTGCTTACGAAGTAAGTTAGTTTACCTATTCTATATGGTTAGACAATTAGTTTATAGTATTTGATTAAATGTAATATAACTGACGTTTTTATTAGGTAGTTGCGCGTTTACACTATTTGGAATCAATATCACATCCTGCACTTTGTGTAAGTAAGTGGTCTGCAGAGTGCTGTGGACACTTGACGAAATAAATAATAATGTTGTCATGTGTCGATTCTTAATACCGACCCCAGTCTAGCCATTACAAAATAGACGAAACATATCACACATTCACACATAATAGTATAATTCTGAGTGTATAATGTGTGAATGTCCAAATATTTTCATCATCGAAACAATTTATACTCGATAGGCACTGTTGGGAATCAGGAATAGATAGATGTTGATCGTTGTGTATTCAATGCAATATAGGTGATTGTTCATTTAAATGCTGTGGTAAATTACATTGAATGAATAAGTTTTAATTCTTAGTGTTTTAGTTAAACCAATTGTTGAATAGTACCTTAATAAAATCACTAATCATATATTAATTTGAATACTATAACTCATCAGTCACATCACTAGCTGTCGCAGATTTGAAGTAAACTTCAGTAAAAGGTAAGAAAATACATAGGTATATATTGAATTCAATAATATTGTCTTTACCTTCCCTTTTTTTTTCTTTCTGGTTTCAACCGACGACGCCGCGCGTGGGAACTGCTTTCGCATTCTTCCACGACGCCGCCTGTCTTTACCTTCCCTACGTCATAATATACCACTAACTCTAAATAATATTGTCATCGCGATTATACAAAAATCATTCCAAAAGTTGTTATACAATTCCGAGTATCATATCGGTACATATATTTTATTAACATTACTTAATGTTTAAAGCATCAAATAAATTTTAAATTTCATACGAGTCTCAGTGGGGCCCAGTATTCTTGTTATCGATAAATAAATAAATAGTAATAATAATAATTCTAAAAATAGCCATACATGGTACATGTATAGTATAGGTACATTAAGTTTCACAGAAAGTTTTTATTAGCATTTTTTAAACACCATACAAATTAAAAAAGGTGGACAAGTGGGTATACCGTGCCTCTACTGCAGTACAGTATAGTTGTCGAGCATATTATTTCGTTGCAATGGATGTGTTATATTTGAATTCAATGACATCTTCGCGTGCGAAAAAAAATTCTGAGTGGAGAAGTTGTTTCATCCTATAGCATACTTGTAAATAATCAAATATAATAGTTAAAAAAGAAAATTAATAAAAATCGAAAATATATCATGGCTTATTATGGATAAATTTAACGAATTCTCATCAAATGGTTTTCATATTTTATTGTATTTAAACAACAAGTATAGATCATAATATAGAGCATTTGTTCAACAAATGTCTATTTTATCATTTCTTCTAAAGGATAAAATGTTCAAAATGTTTTGTTAAGTTTTGAGCTAATTATAGACATTTTAAATTTAAAAAAAATTTTTTGTTTATTTTCTATAAATGTCGACAAAAAATTTTCAATTTATATCTAATATTTAAAAATTGATTAATTGAATACAAGATTTTTCATAAGGTGTAATAATATCAATTAGAAAATATTAAAGATGCACGCTACCTATACAGGCACAATTTTTTTTTAGATATTTTAAATACAAATTTGGACAAAATTAGATATTTTTTTTTTTTATTATTGTTTATTTGACTTATACAATCTATACAATATTTAGTATAATAAGCATAATAGATGGTTAGAAAGAGAAAACAATATAACAGAGGGACTTGAGTGGAGAAGCCCCCCACATGGTGACACTCCGGAAATTAGATATTTAAATGAAGAATAATGATTTTAGCTATTTTGTTGTAATTTAAAAATATTATTTGTGGGTAGGTACTTGAAACTTTTAAAGTAGGTTATTATTATATATTGTATACCTACACACAATAACATTTTCAATTGCAATTTTTTTGGCAAAAATTAATTCAACCTTGTATTACTTATTACTAATGTCCAATGGTAAAATAAATTACTTTAAAAACAAAAATATCATAAAATATACTTATCATCCTGATAATATTATAGGCTGACAGCGACTGTTTTTGTTTCGAATCGTATTTCGTATACAATGATTTTTATATCATTGAATTCAAATATAAGTATTTAACCCATCGTTGCGGTTACCCACTGGTCACTTGACAAAATGACAATTTTCACGTTTTTTAATCTCATAAAATTGATGGTAATTCTGTATTTATGTGTTATTCAAGTACTCGTATATGTAGTGAATTGTGAAGCACGACGTATGAATACAAAATATATACATAATACACATGCATTTAGCATTTATATATGCATACAACGTGCAATGTATTATATTATTATGTAGCTACTATAGCTAGGTACCTATACATTATTATAATTACTTATTAGCTGGTTATTTTCTTTATATTTATGATAAATTGGTAATTTCTTCACAGTTCAATATAAATCTGAATTATTTTAAGGACCTTTATTCGATATAATCATAAAACTGAGAGTTCACACATAAATATAATACACAAATGACAAATTATCCACAATTTTTAATAAACTTTAAAAGATATTATGTCCGTGAAAAAGAAGCATGCTGTAGTGGCTGTACAAAAGCAAGACCTTAAACCAAAAACATATGAACCAACAAAATATAAAAATAGTTCTCACATGGGCAGAGTATTTCAATTCCTTCAATATTATCGCAAGTACGTTGAGAGTGATTTCAACAACTAGCCAAATAAGTTTGAGTAACAAATTTTTAATTTTAGTGCTGCTGTTTTATGTGATATTAAGTTACAAACCGACTGTGGAAAAATCATTTTTGGTCATAAAGTTGTTTTTATATCTGCTAGTCCATATTTCCGTGCAATGTTCACACATTTTGAAGAAGTTAATAAGGATCATATTAATATAAGAGAGTTAGATTCCAATATTTTACAACTCTTGGTAGATTATATGTATACTGGCGAAATCACAATCACCGAAGAAAATGTACAGGTATTTTAATTTATGTATTAACATATTATACCTATATTTGGTATAAACACATAATATCAAAATCATCTAATTGTTTTATTGATCATTTCTCAAGGGTATGTTGCCAGCTGCGGATCTCTTACAATTAGACTATGTAAAACGCGCATGTGTAGGGTTTTTACAAAAACAACTGGCCCCTTCAAATTGTATTGGTATTAAAGCATTTGCTGACATGTATAACTGTGCGGAATTGTTGTCACTCTCTGAAGAATTTATTAAAAAACAGTTTTTGTATGAAAAATATAACTTAATTTTCCAATTCTGTCGGTAACTTGTATAAACTATGATTTTTATTTTTAGAGAAGTAGTGAAATATGATGAGTTCATATCTTTATCTTCCAGAGAAGTGATTAAGTTAATATCATCTGATGACATTTCTGTTCCATTTGAAGAAAAAGTAAGGAAACCAAAATGTATGTTTTTGTGTAATTAGTATAGCAAAAAAATATATTACTAGGCTTTTTGCCTAAAGTAGTCGTTATCTTTAACTTTTTAATGTTGTTATGTATGCAATAATTAAATTATTTATTTAGGTATTTGAATGTGTTATTAATTGGGTAAAACATGAATTCGATTCTAGAAAAAAATTTTTACCCGATCTGATGGAACATGTACGTTTGCCATTAGTCTCGAAAGAGTATATACTAGAAAAAGTAGTTGATGAACCTCTTCTTAAAAATAGTCCGAAATGTATGTTTTTTGTCCTAAATATGCATTTCTTATTAATATAACTAATTTATTATTATAATATTTATAGGTAAAGATTATGTATTTGAAGCATTACATTTTAATCTAATTAAGTCAGTACATCCTTTCTCTGTTCCACAAACGATTCGGAGTAAACCTAGACAGTATACTAGTTCACAAAAAGTATGGATCTGTTTTTATTGATTGACATTTTACATAAACAATGATTAATTTTACCCATTTGGTACTTTCAGTTGGTTCTAGTAATAAGTTTGTCTTATTCAACAAACAAGTTTATTACAAACTGGTATGACCCAGCAATTAACCTATTGAAAATTGCACCGGAATTAAGTAATTCACACGGAGGAGGTGGTCTTGGCGTTATAAAAGATCAGTTCGTGTTTGTTATGGGTGGAACTCAAGTTTTAAACCTAAATGTTGCTAAAAGTTCTCGTAGTGTCGTAATGCTTGATGTATCATCACAATCACTCGGTTGGGTATCAAAAGCTGAATTGATAGTTACTAGAAAAAATTTAGGAATTGGTGTAATAGATAATTGTATATATGCTGTAAGTCATGCTAATTTATTACTTATTTCATACTATAAATACTTTATATTAGATGTTTTATTAAATGTCAGGTAGGTGGACATAGTGACGCTAACCGATATGAATATTTAAGCAGTGTAGAGGTTTTTGACATCATTA